>VIAB01004253.1:2146-17363 GCA_009801035.1 Oophaga pumilio | reverse complement strand
TATTTTTCGATCCCGAGCAGTATCGCTCAACACTAATCTTGACTGAACAAAGTTGACACCCCAGATAAGGAGGCGATGCCGACTGTTCCTCCAGTTGATGAGGATAGCGAGTTTGAGATTTCAAGCATTTTAGATTCCAGGTGGCACAGAGGAAGGTTGCAGTATCTCGTGTCCTAAAAGGGTTTCAGTACCGAGGATAATTCCTGGGTGAAAGCTGAGGACGTCTCTGCCTCAAGGCTGATTAAGGCTTTTCACAGGAGATTTTCGAATAAGGCTCGGCCAAGAGGATCCGGAGGATCCTCGTAATAGGGGAGGTACTGTTAGAATCTATTTTGTTTTGACCATCAGCCATCTTGTTGTGGTTTTCTGGCTGCTGGTCTTTTTCTCCTGGTGCTGGGTTTGTCTTAGGTCAGGTGATCGTATCACCCTTTATTACCCAGCACCTGCCTCCCAGTCCTTGCTGGACAACAGTGTTAATCCACTAGAGTTCTGGCTAGGTGCTTTGATAGCTTTCTGTTTGATATTGTGCAGTTCTGGGATCTCTAGTTCTGCCTGCTTTGTTTCTTGGTTTTCCTTTTGTTTCTACAGCTTCCTCTATTTTCCTACTAGGAGGTTACCTGTTTTTTGTTCCCAGTCCCTAGATCATTCAGGGATACCCTTCCCCCTACCTTTAAGTCTTCATTTGAGTTTAGCCTAGGAAACGTCGGTGGGTCTATTCACAAGGAATAGGTCGCCCACTCCATCGTAGGGCTTCAGCCTAGTCCTAGTACAGGGTTAGCTTCTCCCTAGTCTTGAGTTGCAGATCCATAACAGTTGGTAGTTTTAGCTGTAAACTCCCACTTGGTGCTAATTGCTCCCCGCTGCTCATGCTGGATTTTCCAAACTTCTCACACTTTGCCAAGTTTTGGTCTTTCATAAGGCCTGAAGGGTTCTATGCAAGCATGTGGGAGGTTATAGTTTTCTTATGTGAACTGTGACCTTCCTGTGGGCATGTGTAGAACCCTCTGGGCCCAAGGAAAGCTGGACATCCCAGCACAGCTTAATATGCCAAATGAGTCCAGAGTGAGAAGCGGGGCATTAGAAGTTGCAACAAACGAAGACCGGACAGGTGGCTACAAATAGTGGAGGGACCAGAGAAGTGAGCAGTAAGATGAGTATAAAAATGTTTATACATCTTTAACTTTTTGATGGCCCATTATGGTTCAGGAAAATGGAGGCCAGCGGCTGCCAATTTGTTGAATCCACGTGAAAGTGAATTACAAATATCTGCATTTTGACCAAGCACATTTTGGTAAAATTCGAGTAGAAGTAAATTCCACTTGAATTTATTAACTAATCTCTAGTGACTGTCTCAGTGGACGGTTAACGATTCTCATTTGTCATTGATATTCAAAGGACTAGTACTAGTAGCCGTGAACGCTCTTTTGGTACCCATGTAGGAGGTCAAGATGGCCAAGAAATAATCAAATTCCAGTGTGCGTGTACCATAGATAAAGCCGATGGTTAGTTTTACCCAAATACTTTTAGATGGAAAGAACCCATGCAAGACTACCCTTAAAAGGACAAATGCATAGTTAGCAGAGTTAGTTGAAGTAGTGTTCTTATATATGCAAATGATAATTGACAAGACTAAATGCATAAAACCAGAAACAATACAACAAATTTTTATAAAAATGATTGTACGTACCAAAAAAAATGATCTAACGAAAATGGGAAAGATCCCTCATCTGCTTTCTATGCAGTGTTTATAATGAATATTGCCTGTCTCCAGCCAGTTTAAAGTGGTATTCAGTCTGCAAAAAATGTCACCTATCTATTACATATGGGATAATTATTAGCTTGATGTGGGTACACTATAGCGATCACCACTGATCACAAGAATTGGGAACATAAGTCTGTTTTTTTCCTATGGTTTTCCACCAGTCATGGCCAGGAGGAGATAATGAAGTAGATAGCTGATTTCTTCATTTTCTTATGGTTTTCCATCAATCAAGGCAAGGACGAAATGAATGGAGAGGATAGCTGATCTCTCCATCTTCCTATGGTTTTCCACTGGTCATGGCCAAGAGAAGGTGAATGGAGTAGATAAGCTGATCTCGTCATCTTCCTATGGTTTTCCACCAGTCATGGCCAGGAGGAGATGTATGGAGTAGATAGCTGATCTCTACATTTTCCTATCATTATCAGAGCTACAGACATAAATTTGTGCAACAGAGATCATGCACTATCTGTCGCCCCAGGCAACTCTTTCTGTTTGTGGTCTTGCAACCAGAGAAGAATAAAAAAAACAAGGAACAGAAGTTTTCTGTTCTGGTGGTCTTTGGGAGTTACAGCAATTATTACTAATCCAATGGATTGTTGATTAAGTCTGCAGACTGAAGTACCCCTTTAACAGTAATTCTTCATTGGTGTGAAAACCACATGAAGAACAATCTGTAAAATCATAAGTCAACGTTCATGTTGGAAAAGGCACAAAAATACCAAAAAGTATATTTCTCCAGGCAATGTATTGGCCTGCACATTAATACTAGATGGCTTTACGCCAATGCTCATAAGGTATACTATGAGTTATTGAGAAGCAAGAGATGGACAGCAGCAACCTACTGGTTCTGTAGGTGATTGCCGATTCCTTTGAAAGTCATCTATATGCCTTCTTTTGTACGCAGTTGCATTTTGCATCGATGTTTTTTTTTGGCTGTTGACAGAGTTGTGACAGGGAGATCAAACGACTCCCAGCATCATTATTTCCCTCGCAATTGTACTGTTCTCATTAGGACATAGGAGGTAAATGAAATGCTGAAATTGGAGGTTCAGTGAAACATACAGAGCAGAAGATCCACAAAACAAAAAAAAAGAAAAAAATGGGAAGACTCACATCTTAAGATTTCAAAGGCTCATGAAACAAACAAGTAATAATCTCTGTGGCTAGATCCGTGCCAACTCATACATGGAATGTAGAAGAAAATAGGAGGACAGGTGGGAAGGGAGACTTAAGAAAGAGTGTTGCATCTGGCAAGGAATATTGGCACTAAATTCTGAGGTACACAAAGAAGGAAATGCAACTAGGATAGCTAATTGTTTCCAAAACTTAAGTCGTAAGTTAGAGTTTGTTGTCCCCTATTTCTCCTGTGATACCCACACAAATATAAAAGTTTGGGTTGGGTAAAATAAAAAAGAAATGAGAAATGTTGTGAATGCTTTAAAAAAACAGCAAATAGATTATAGTGAGCTATATAGGTTGTTGGTAGAGATGAGCGAATAAGTTTGAGTGGAATTGATTTCTACTCGAATTTTACAAAACTTTGCATTTTCCCTAAGCCTAGATTTTTTCGTAATTACATTTTGTATGTATCCAGCAAAATGGTGGGTGTCTTTTTTTTTTATCATAAAAGGCTATCCAAATTTTAAAAAAAGAAAACAAGTCCTTGTACTCAACTTACCACTCACCTCTCTGGACCCTCTACGTCCCCTGTTATGTTTCGGTAACTGAGGAGTGCAGGAAAAAAGGCAATACACCAGAGAAGTTGGAAACTATGAGATTGCAGTACCCTGACTAACCACCGCAACTAGAGGCAGCCGTGGAGCGTTCCTACGATGGTCCTAGACGCCTCGTCACAGCCTGAGAAACTAACTATACCTACAGATAGAAATAGGAAAGCTATCTGCCCCGGAGCAGAACCCCAAAGTCAATAGGAAGCCCCCAAACATGTAATGGCGGTTAGACAAGAGGAAATACAAACACAGTAAGAAAATAGTATGAGCAAACGCTGGGGCCTAAACTAACTAAATAGAAAAGGATAGGAAGGGTACTTACTGCAATCTCTAAAAACCCTGAAAACAAACCAACAATACTAATTTCAAAATCACCTGAGGTCACACGACCTCTGCCACCTAAATTAGCTCTCTGGTGCAAAAAAGGAAAACAGCAGCCACTGAAAAAAATGGAAAAAGCAAATGTAATTACATCAGTGGCTGTACAAAACTGAGAGGGCAAAAGCCCCCAGAAGGGACCAGAAGGTCCCCACAGAAAAGCAGGACAAAATACAAAACTGTAGCAAAAACACAAAATAAGAAAAAGTCTTATCTGGAAGCAGGAGATGAGACTCGACACAGCAGGCTACAAGGGAAACTGGAAAGAAGGATTCAGACCAGAACAATTGATCACCGGCAAGCCTGATGGGGAAATGACTCCCTTATATAAGACCAATCCGTGGCACCTGATACCCAGTCTTCACAATCCTCAATAGTACCGCTTGTAACCACCAGAGGGAGCCTCTGCTCAGAACTCATCCCAAACCAATTCACAACAGTCCCCTGTTTGTTCCTCTACTCATCTTCATATCATCTCCACTCGCACCTCTGGGTCGGATCTTCCAGCTTTGTTGAGGCATTGCAGGTTTCTGTGCAAGCACACAAAAGGTCAAAGCGTCATGACGTCATGGCATACATTGCGACCTTGCACATGCATTTGGAGATTTCGGGACTTCCATTTGAGTGGCAGTGAAGGATCTAAGGATGCGGCTAGGACAAAACTGAAGACCGTGAGGAGCAGAAGGGCCAGAAAGGAGAGCTGTGAGAGGATTATAAGTTGTTTTTATAAACATATGTTATGTATATTTTGTTATGAGGTGCAGAGAGACCAAAAAACATAATGAGGGACCTTTAATTTTGCGTAAAATAACTTCTTGTAGAAAATAATTTTGCCGAAAAAAATGCGTGAACAGGCAAATTCACATTTTGCCTAATCCACTCATCTTTAGTTGGGGCAAAAATATTTTCATGCACTTTTTATAGGTATCAACTGAAAGCCACCCACCAGGGCAAAAGTGTAGTCATGGCTGTGGGAACGCACAGCAGTGACTGAGGTAGTGACATTTGCAAGGTACAGATAGTAGTTATGGTACCAAACTGTAATCAGCACTATAGAAAGCTTTTGATTGAAGTCGTAACTCAAAAGAAGTCTTTGTGTTCTCCCAAGAGGTACCGTACTTTAACTTTGCAGTTACACTTTTAAGAGACCTTACACATATTGGTTATACGTTACTGATGTGCATTGGCATGGTGGTACTCATGCAAAGCAACAATACGTAGTCTGGAAAGAAAACTGGGAGCTCCCGATCATTGGCCCACACTGTCTGACCGTGATAACGCCACTTTTTTTTCCACTTAACCACCAAAGCAAGTTCCTAGTGCCTAATTTCTATGCTGACTTTTTCCATTCATCTAAGCGCGTATTTCCGAATGCTCCTCCTGGAACCCCGGTTCACAAGTAGGAGTAGCAGTTGCCTTTCAATGATTGACAGGGTGTCCGAGATAACAGTCTTCACTCTACTCTGCCTAGGCCCCTTTAGCTGGAAAGTGCTGATGTGCTGCTTGTCATTAGATAGGATATTACAGTACATGTGAATTTATGGGACAAGTGCTCCAAAGCATCAGTAGGATCAGTGCAGAGGACAGTATAGACAGTGATCTGAGCTTGGCGTTACATGGTGCAGACTAAGTCGGTCAATGCTTTGGAGCAGCGGCTCCCTCAATTGACAAGTACTGTGACATACTTTCTAATGATAAGCAGCAAATCACAACACTTTTCTGCTGAGGGACCAGTGCTCCAAAGCATCAGTGAGATCAGTGCAGAGGACAGTAGACAGTGATCTAAAGTTCTAAACTATCGTGCAAACTGATTCTGCTCATGCTTTCGAGCATCATCACCTTCAGTTGACAATGAGTACTGCAACATGCTTTCTAATGACAAGCAGCACATCACAGGCTTTTGAGCTGAAGGGCCAGTGCTTCAACGCAATGGCAGTATCAGTGCAGAGAAGGGGAAGACTGATCTGAAAACGTGTGCTAGGACACCCTATCATCCCAATAGTTACATGCTCTTCTCCTTTTCTGTGATTTTGGTGGATAGTTCAGAAGCAACAGAGTAGGAAGCAGTTGCTGCATGACAACAAAGGGTTATGTGCAGTATTGGACTGGGCTGGTAAGAACCCACCGGTAACCTTGACATTGGGGCCCCACTATTCAGCTACATGAAAATATAACTTTTACCTCTGCTTCCATATATTAAAACAACTGGAAACACAAAAAAAGCACAGTAAAACCAAAAATACTCTATTGCAAAAAGAATATAATATAACAGTAAACGACAAGTACCAATAAGAAAATGGAAAAACAAGGGTATTTGGTTAATACAGTGAGTTCTCCACCCCACCCTTATGAGCCCTGCACATATAAGCTGTTCTATGCTGTGTCCACATTGGACATTAACTTTCTGAATCCTGCTCATACAGGAATTATACATATGACCAGGTTTTTAAATGCATGAGATAGGGATTATATACATTAGTCAGGGACTGCTCTAATATGGGTATACCTTGACGATTGGTAGAGTGGCTTAATATACATTTTTTGCAAAAAACGCATTAACCAAATACCCTTGTTTTTCCATTTTCTTATTGGCACTTGCCATTTACTGTTATATTATATTCTTTTTGCAATAGAGTATTTTTGGTTTTACAATGTTTTTTTGTGTTTTCGGTCTTCTGGTGGTGTGAACAGTGTCTCTACAGGCTTGTTCACTGTGTGCAGGGCTCATGTGTTTCTGTTTAAAAAAAACTGGGTAGTTTGTTAAATGAATGATGAAATGCTGTCTGTACATAGAAAATCATGGTCATATTGGGGGTCAGTGGCTTACTTCTGCACAAGGGCCCACCGGGGGATTCACCTGTTCACCCATTGGCCAGTCCGAACCTGGTTATGTTACATCTGTGCTTGTACCTCAGCGAGACCCTCGGCGGGGTCCACGTCCTCATGCTATGGTGGCCATACCTCAGCCAGACCCCAGGCGGGGCCTTCGTTCTCCCTCCATTGCCTGCTGTCCTGCTCCTTCCCCTACTTCATGGCATGCGGCCAACACAACCCCTGGTATGAGATTAAGGCCACATGCGTGCGCTCTCTAGGTCTCTTAAAGAGACAGCGCACATTTTTCAAAAATAGTAATTAACCAATGGCAGCGCATTGATTGCTATTTCTGGCCCCTCCGCCATAGGGAGGGAGCCTTAGTAACAAGTATCTAATGTTGCTAGTCCCGGTTGCGTCTGCTCTGTCTGCGCTTCTGCAGCGTTCCGTCTAGTACTCTGCTTACACTGTGTGTTTCCGCAGAATATCAGTGACCTGTTATTCGGCTGTCCAAGACGATGTTTGTAACGACTGCTTCAGTTCCGTCTTGTCCCGCCGCTGAGCCATCCGAACTTCTGTACTACACAAGTTCCTTTGGAGTTAGCTTCCACTTGCATACCCAAACTTCGCCGGTTACCGTCAGTGCCAGCTTCTATCCGTATACCTGGTACCCGCCGGTCAGCTCCATCATCTCTGTATATTCTGTTTACCCATTTGTCCCTCTGCCACGTGTCTGGGGTCTAACTGGAGGTAGCATCTGTGTCCCCCTGGTATTCCATTCTGATACTGTTCGAGGGGTCTTACTACGGATACCTGGGGCTCACTAGTTATGCCCCCTTCGGAGCCTCCTGGACCATGGTCCCTAGGTTCCACTCAAAAAATAAACAAATGTGAACTTCACCACCTGTGCCTCAGCTTCCATTCATTACAGGTTACTTAACTCACAACAACATGCACTCATAGAAGCAGCATAGGTAATAAAAGGATATGAGAAAAAGTGATTAAGAAGAATTAGGACATAAGAAAGGGGGTCAAACAGTAGTGGGAAACCCCTTTAAATAAAGAATAAACATATGACAGAGATATGAATAGGTTTGACTGATATGACATTAATGACCCCTTCTATTTACTGATGCTAGAAAATACTATCCACCATATTACACCTCTGATCACCTAATCTTTCTGCAATTCCAGAGCTTTCTTGAGTCTGCTTATTCAAACAGATTATGGACTGGTGATTTAATGTAGACCTTTACAGCAGAACTTGGATTGTTAGACTGCTATATTTACCTGGAAAAAGTGAAAATAGATATTTCTCTAAAAAAAAGTAAACTTAGACGGTACCATCTTAAAAGCTGGGTTGTTGCCAAAACCTGCCAGCCCGAAGCCTTGACAGGCAAAGATGGAGAATCTGATTGATCTAGAGAACGCTGAGTATTGGTTTCCTCTCAACGTTGAGAGTTCTTTTAGCATTGATCAGATCTATCTGCTTTTCTAATGGGTTTAACAAATGCCCCTTTGATATCGATCGGTAAAAAAAAAAAAAAGAAAAACACACAACAAAATACAAAGCAAGTCTGCCTGCAGAATCCAGACGGAAAGAACAAAGAACATTAATGCAGAGTCAGAGGGTCACGGATCTCATTAGCACTGGGCAAAAAAAAAGAGATAAAAAGAGCACGTACCTGGTTTTACTGTAGGTGTCAAGCAAAGGATGTAAAGAGGTCAAGTGTCAGCAAAACTGCAAAACTGCAGAAAATGACCATTACATTTTTATGTTAAAATATGGAAAGAGTGCTAGATTGTATAAATTAAGTTTAAATAATCTAAATGTTACAGTGAACAGATGTCTATCAATCCAAAAGAGACAGAAATAACAAAGGTAAAGTAGTATAGAAAACTTTTGAAAGTTTGCTGTACAGTGCCATGAGATAGGATTTTACCTATTTCTTCTGCCTTTTATTTATTGTCACATTTAATTGTTTTTTAATTTTCAAAGAAAAGTAAAAAAGGAACCAAAGAGGAATAGAAAATGAACATCTGTCGGGAAAGAGTTGGGAGGCCCCATACACATCAGATGGTCCACAGTTCCTGTCAAAATCGCAAACTTTCATCCAATCTGAATGGCAGCCTTTAAGTGTTTAGTCAACCAATCGCTATGAATGAAGTGAGTAGCACGGTGGCGGGAACACGTGCGAGTATACTGCTGTGACAATGTCCTCCCTTTTTACGTCCAGACCGACAGAGACTCTTCTCAAGAATGGCAGGGGCGCATATGTTCTTTGAAGACTTCCCAAAACTATCTTTAGAGCCAATATCATTCACTTCAAACTCATCCGAAGGAACAACAGGGACAGGAGGAACCGACAGAAGGAGAAGGGACCCAGCGGGTTTGTTTCTGGAGGACTTGCATATGCCCACATGGCTGACCAGCTTGGATTCGTGTTCACCAGACAGACTTCTCCTTCTCCTAGGTGAAGGAACAAAAGTTTAACCAGGAGAAATGTGCCTTTGTAGGACAGGAGCTTCTTCCTCAACCCTAGCTGGTTTGTATTGTGATTCCTCCTCTGAATCAGTCATATCGAAGGATTGGGACAGGACACGAGTCTCAGGCAGGTACAGAGAAAACACCCGGCCAAAGGGTGGAGAGAAAAAGCCCAAATCATGGAAGATGGAATGTTGGGCATGATGTTGGCAAGGCAGATGGTAGCACAATACGATCTCCATTGAAGCACCTGGCCGGTGAATCAGTCAACAACTGGTGAATGTCAATGCAACTACGGGAGTTGTTCTTCAATGGAGGCAATAGACAGGGGATGATTCAGCTGTTGTGAAGCGACCTCAATTTGATGGTTCAGATCGCGATGGATAAAGTTGCCCCTGAAACTGAAATCCATATGGGAAGCTGCAGAGAGGGACTTCTCCTGCCTGGACAGGGTACCTTTGGTCACCAGTTTTGAAGTGCAATCTCTCTTATCTATGGTCACCTCTGTGGCCAACCCTAGAAGCGTGGATTCTCTGGGCTTTACCAGGCACTGATGAACATAATGGCCTTTTCCAACACAGGACATGTACACGTTGTCATGATAGCTTAGCTGTCACTCTTGTACAGAAATTTTGGCTCGATCCCAAAAAGAGAAGACACTTGAGCCTGTTCCAGAGTTTGCTCATGGAAATGGAGATCAATCCTAATATCGAGGTGTATAAGAACATCCAGAGAGCTGCTCCATTAGATACTGGAACTCCAGGTGGCTTCCCTAGAAACAATATTGATGCTAAGGAAGGCAGACCTTCCGAGGTTGAGGCGCGGGACAGGGCAGACACAGAGGTGGACAAATTCTGCTGCTGAGTTGCCATCATTAATCACCTGCATCAGCTGGTCTTGATGTTCACATTGCAAACAGACCTGCTCATACAGGACTTGCACAAGAGACAAGGAGTCTATAGATCCTGTTTTGTCAGTGAGGCCCATGGACTAAGCTTACTGTAATGCTGGTGGATGTGGACCCACTGCTCCACTGGCTGGGATTGCCCTGGAAGTGTGTGACTAAGTGCCAACCTAGTGTTTACTAGTTCGTCTGATGGTGAGGATAGGCTTGAGCTGCAGGACAGCCACCAAGTGTCTCTCCAGGGTAGTGTCTGGACCTGCAGTAGTTGACCCATGAGTCAGAGCAGGTATGCGCTGTACAGAGGAGCGAAACAAAAGTGTAGTCTGATGGTCCAGGGTTGAGGTAGGCAGCACAGGTTCAGATATGTAGCTGAGAGATGAGACAGGGCAAGAAGACAAGCTGGGTCAGTAACCGGAAGAATAAACACGTAAGCTGAGGCAAGGTGTGGAGCTAGAAGCTGCCTGATATAGCACCTGCAGGTTCGTGATTGGCTCACGAATCCAGACCCTGCAGGAGACAGCAAGGTTAAATTCCTGCAAGATTTGGTTGCACCCCCCTTTATCCATATGGAGAGCAGTGAACACTGTGAATAGCCTAACAGCGGAAACCAGAGGCGTAGCTAGATTTTTGGTTCAGTGAGGGCGAAACTTTTGAGTGGGCCCCTAACAGGTAACCTTGATTACAACTGGGTGACGTACCCTAATAGTGGAGGAGAACCTCAGCAGATAACCGCACTGTTGCTGAAAATAATCTCTATACAAAAACCAACATTGATATTACCGCCATATGGTCAGTGGTAAATGCCAGTACTATAGAACATATAAGTGATTACAGCACATGGTGACTTACAGAGGACGTTCTTTCTGATGGAATCGTTCACTTTTCCCATCTTTTCCATCTGGCCCAGACCGACATGACAACTTCTCCAGCCAGGACTCGGCTGCAAAGGTTACTACACAGACACATTTCACTTCTCATATTCCAGCCATCACCATCTATTCCCAACCTACACAAACTGCTTATCCTGCTGATACCCCAATGCTGAGCGGCTGCTGCCATATGTGTCTCTATTACTATACCTACTATGTGGTTCTATGTGCCCTCTAAATTCTAAAGCAACCCTGTAGAATATAGTAATGCAGGGGGCAAGTGCCCTAGAAAATAGTGCCCACATTTTGCCCACTAGAAACCTAGAAAGTAATAATGCACTGTGTGCCCCTTTGACATTCACAGTAACCTGAGTTCCCCTATAACAATAAGTGCCCACTTTACATTTAATAATGTCCAGAGTCTCCCCCATACAGCTCCCCTATACACAGTATGATGACCTCTCGCTGCATAGTACCACCCACACAGTATACTGACCCCCATAGGCAGATTATATAGTATAATGCAGCCCCCAATGGTCAGACTCTATATAGTATAATGTAGCCCCCCATAGGCTGACTCTATACTATAATACAGCCCCCCCGTAGGCAGACTCTACAGTAGGCAGACTCCATAATGCACCCCCCCACAGTCCGACTCTATAGTATAATACAGACCCCCATAGGCAGATTCCATAATGCACCCCCCAGGCAGTCTCCAATGGGCAGACTCTATAGAGTATAATGCACCCCCCAAAAGCAGACTCTATAGTATAATACAGCCTCCATAGGTAGACTCTATAGTATGCAGACTCCATAATGCACCCCCCCCACAGACAGACTCTATAGCATAACATAGCCCGCATAGGTAGACTATATAGTATAATGCAGCTCCCCCATAGGCAGACTCTATAGTAGGCAGACTCCATAATGCACCCCCCATAGACAGACTCTATAGTATAATGCAGCCCCCCATGGGCAGACTCTATAATATAATGCAGCCCCCATAAGCAGACTCTATAGAGTATACTGCAACTCCCATAGGCAGACTCTATAGTATAAAACAGCCCCCCATAGGCAGACTCTATAGTAGGCAGACTCCATAATGCACCCCCCACAGACAGACTCTATAGCATAATATAGCCCCCATAGGTAGACTATATAGTATAATGCAGCTCCCTCATAGGCAGACTCTATAGCATAATGCAGCTCCCCATAGGCAGATTCTATGGTATGATGCACCCCCAAGTGCAGATTCTATAGTATAATGCACCTCCCCATAGGCAGACTCTATAGTATAATGCACCCTCTATGGGCAGAATCTATAGTATAATGCACCTCCATCCCATAGTGCACTCTATAGCATAATACAGCCCCCATAGGTAGACTATATAGTATAATGCAGCCCCCCATAGGCAGAATCTATAGTATAATGCACCTCCCCATAGGCAGACTCTATAGTATCATGCAAGCCCCCCACACACACAGGCAGACTCTATAGTATAATGCACATCTCCATAGGAAGACTCTATGGTATACTGCACTCCCCCCATAGGCAGTCTCTATAGTATAATGCACCTCCCCTCCATAGGCAGACTCTATAGTATAATACAGCCCTCCATAGGTAGACTATATAGTATAATGCAGCCCCCCATAGGAAGACTCTAAATAGTATAAATCACTTCCCCATAGGCAAACTTTATAGTATAATGCAGCCCCCATGTGCAGACTCTATAGTATAATGCAGTGCCCCATAAGCAAACTCTATAGAGTATAATGCAGCCCCATAGGCAGACTCTATAGTATAATACAGTGCCCTCGTAGGCAGACTCTACAGTAGGCAGACTCCATAATGCACCCCTCCACAGTCAGACTCTGTAGTATAATACAGACCCCCCATAGGCAGATTCCATAATACACCCCCCCACAGGCAGACTCTATAGTATAATACAGCCCCCCGTAGGCAAACTCCATAATGCACCCCCCACAGGCAGACTCTATAGTATACTGCACCCCCCATAGGCAAACTCTATAGTATAGTGCACCTTCCCACATAGGCAGACTCTATAGCATAATACAGCCCCCCATAGGCAGACTATATAGTATAATGCAGTCCCCAATGGGTAGACTCTATAGAGTATAATGCACCCCCCAAAATCAAACTCTATAGTATAATAAAGCCCCCCCGGAGCCAGAATCTATAGTAGGTAAACTCCATAATGCACCAACCACAGGCAGACTCTATAGCATTGTAGGAGAGAGAGAGCCCGCCGTGTGACCGGGCCAGAACCAAGGGGGCTGTCACTTAAGTTCCTAGGGGATAAGTTCCAGGGGGAAGAAACTGCAGGAAGACACAGAGACTGTTCTGGAAAGTACGGGGGCGGGGTGACTATAAAAGGAGCACAGGAGACCAGCAGGGGGCACTTGACGCAGAGGCAGACGAAAGGCAGAAAGGAGGAACCTGACGGGAATTGGAGGGAGAGACAAAGCCAGCGGCCATGCGTGAGAAAGGACAGAGACTCACGTGACTCGGGGAGAGGAGAACTCTGCCACCTGCGGCCGCCACTTTTTCACTCCAGTCTGCAGTTGCGGCCTGTACGCTGCCACCCGTGGCCGCCGCTGCCCCATTCCAGCCCACAGCTGTGGCCTGTACTCTGCCATCCATGGCCGCCGCTGTCCCGTTAAAGCCTGCGGCTGCGGCTTGTACCCTGCCACCCGTGGCCGCCACTGCCTCGCTCCAGCCCGCGGCTGCAGCCTGTGCACTGTCACCTGCAGCCGTCGCTGCCCCGTTTCAGCCCGTGGCTGTGGCCTACACCAGGGTTCCCCAACTCCAGTCCTCAAGGCCCACCAACAGATCATGTTTTCAGGGCAATACTACACTGGGCAATACTACACTGCATCCCGCGTACCTGCGAATACTACATTTGGCGTTGTTGGCAGAATGCAGTGGAGAAGCAGCAGACCAAGGGGGCAGGGGTGGCCCCCTGGTCCAGATTATGGGGGCCATGTTGCACAACTTGCCTAAGTTCACCCGCAGTAAAGCTGGGCGAAGCGAATGCGGGGGTTGTTCAGGATGCACCCGATGATCCCTGATTTGGAGGCAGAGGTGGCCATCATGGCATTGGAGGGGGAGGCCCGGCATTCCGTAATGTTAAGACCCCCGGGACAACAAAATACTTTTGTCTGGGTATTGCAGACCTTGGAGGAGACCAACTGATGTAGGGGAACTGAGAACCCGGCTGTTGAGCCGCATGCAGGGAGAGGGGGAGACCATCACCCAATATATGAATGTGTTGCAAGAGCTATACACGACCATTGAACGAAAGGATGGTGTAGGCATGGGACCCCTTGACCTAACCCTACGTGACCTCTTGGTGACCGGATTGTGGGACCCCCTGACTAAGCAAGCGTTGCGGGAGCAGGTACAGGTGAGCCCGCGTCTGACCTTCGCCGAGATAGGCAGTGAGGCACGCACACGAGAGCGAGAGCAGGGGGTGACAGCCCCCGTGGGGAAGGCCCTGAGCATTGAAGCCGCCGTGAACACCATCAGTGAGCCCCCGTGGGTGGAGGAAATGCGACAGGAGCTGGGGAATATCAGAGGCAAATTGGCTGAGGTGAAGAGAAGGGCCAAAGCTATGAGCCGCCCGCCGGGGCAGAGCGTGGCAACTTGGAGCCCCCGTAACCCTTGGGGTGGCCGGCCTCTGCGACCTCTCGCTTGCTGTGACTGTGGTGAAGTGGACCACCCCGCCCGGGAGTGCCGTTGGCATGGGAAGTACCCGCCCCGGCAGCCATTACCACTGGAGGACTCTGAGCTGGGGGACGCCGCTCGGAGCCAGAACTCCCCACACGTGGTGGAAGTCCCGAGGATCTAGTTGCAAAGTGTCCGCTGATTTAGGCAGAGACTGAAGGCCACGCAGTGCGCAGCCTGGTGGATACGGGGTCGCAAGCAACCACCATGCCAGAGACTTACTTCCGGCAGCACTTCCCAGAAGCCACAAGGCCCCAATGGGGGTCCGTGATAAAGCTAGTGGCTGCCAATCAATTGCCAATCCCCGTCGTCAGAGTAGCATGGATGCAGATCTCGATGAGCGGCAAGCAACTGGGCCGGCGAGGCGTGGTCCTGACTCGGGGAGACGCGGCCGATAACTACACCGTCACCCTGGGCATGAATATATTAAAAGAATTCGGCAGTCTTCTCCTCAATGAACCAGCTCAAGCGACTCTGAAACAATAGAGCCACCGCACTCTTCAAGGGCAAGTCTTCCAGCAGCTGGTCCGAGG
>VIAB01004252.1:102006-112276 GCA_009801035.1 Oophaga pumilio | reverse complement strand
AACGTTTTCTGTAAGTATTCACAAGGTTGGCACACACTGTTGGTTGTTTGTTGACCCATTCCTCCATGCAGATCTCCTCTAGAGCAGTGACAGCTTGGCCAGGCCCTGATACCTCATGCATGACCAATGACTGACTCCTGCTGAACCATTTGCAAATTTATACTGTGGGCCTACTTAGCTGGGGGACCTGATACCTCATGCAACACCTCCAATTTTTTATTCCAGCTACACTCAGAAGGCACAAACATCAGTTTCATACAGAATTATTAGTGCAAAAATGTAAGGAAAGTAATAAAAGGTTGTTGACTGATCAATTGACCCACAGTACAACCTTTTATAATGGCACAGAAGCAGTCAGCCATGGGCCATGCGTGAGGTATCAGGGTCTGGACCAGCATTTACAGCTTGAAATTGAAGTTTTAATGAGGACCTAGTGGTTAAGGGAGCGGTGTTAGCCTTCTTAGATGGTAGACCTGATACCTCATCCACATCCATTTTTTTTTTATTCCAGCCACACTCAGATGGAACAAACATCAGTTTCATACTGTGCTATTGGTAGAAAAATGTAAGGAAAGTAACACAGGTAGTTGACTGAAAGTGAGTGCAGGCCCACCTGTCTGGGAGACCTACTTACACAGGCAACCCACCAGATGGAGACCAAACTTTGAGTTTCCACATTTCAAAAAATAATTGTCACACAAAACTAAAGTGGCATCAATTTCCACAGAGTAGAAACAGTATAATAGGCCTTTGACAGGCCTTCTACTATAGGAAACCCACCAGATGGAGACCCAACTTTGATTCTACACATTTAAAAAATAATTGTCACTCACCACTAAAGTGGAATCAATTTCCCCAGAGTAGAAACAGTATAATAGGCCTCTGATATACCTTCTATTACAGGCAACCAACCAGATCGAGAAAGAACTTTCAGTCTCCACATTTTAAAAAAATGTTTGTAACATCAGCAGTAGTAGCAACAGGAGGCACAGAAGACACCACCAAGATGACATAGAGTGCAATTATTATTATTATTTATTTATATAGCATCATTGATTCCATGGTGCTGTACATGAAAAGGGGTTACATACAAATTACAGATATCACTTACAGTAAACAAACTAACAATGACAGACTGATACAGAGGGGAGAGGACCCTGCCCTTTCGGGCTTACATTCTAAAGGATGGTGGGGAAGGAGACAATAGGTTGGGGGATTTGTGGCAGTTTCGATGTTGGTTGAGGTGGTAGCTCCAGTAGTGATGAGGAGGTAGCAGGGTCATTGCAGGCTGTAAGCTTTCCTGAAGAGGTGGGTTTTCAGGTTCTGTCTTAAGGATCCGAATGTGGTTGATAGTCGGACATGTTGGGGCAAAGAATTCCCGAGGATGGGGGATATTCGGGAGAAGTCTTGGAGGCGGTTGGGTGAGGAGTGAATAAATGTGGAGGAGAGAAGGAGGTGTTGGGAGGACTGGAGATTACGTGAGGGAAGGTATCGGGGATTAGTTCAAAGACATATGGAGGAGACAGGTTATGGATGGCTTAGTAGGTCAGTATTAGTTATTTGAACTGGATATATTGAGGGAATGGGAGCCAGTGAAGATATCTGCAGATGGGGGAAGTGGAGGAGTAGCAAGGAGAGAGATGAATTAGTCGGGCAGCAGAGTTAAGGATGGACTGGAGAGGTGCGAGGGTGTTAGCAGTGAGGCCACAGAAAAGGATATTGCAGTTGTCGAGGCGGGAGATGATGAGGGCATGCACAAGCATTTTAGTAGATTGAGGGCTGAGTAAAGGGCGGATTCTGTAGATATTTTTGAGCTGGAAGTGACAGGAGGTAGAAAGAGCTTGGATGTTCACTTTGAAGGAAAGGGCAGAGTCAAGGGTTTCTCTGGGGCAGCGGACTTCTGGTACGGGGGAAAGTGTGATGTCGTTAATTGTGATAGATAGGTCAGTTAAGGAAGATCTGTGAGATGGGGGAAAAATAATGAGTTCAGATTTGTCCACATTGAGTTTGAGGAAGCGAGAGGAGTAGAAGGAGGATATGTCTGATAGACACTCCAGAATTCTGGACAGCAGAGAGGTGACGTCTGGGCCAGAGAGGTAGATCTGAGTATCATCAGCATAAAGGTGGTACTGGAATCCGTGGGACTTTATGGGTTGCCCAGGCCAAGTGCAATAACGCGAGATCAATGCATGACACTAAAAACGACCCCATCTCCTGGTCTGCCCAATCTGCGACTGGGGTGCAAAAGTCATTGGAGATCCATGACTCATTCATTTTGATAAAAGATAGAGGTCTACACTTTGAGGGGACATTCGGATGCACTTATCCATCAGGACACCACTAGCAGTGCTGAATACACATTCTGAAAGAACGCTGGCTGCCGGGCATCACAAAACCTCCAAGGCATGACAGGCGAACTTAGGCCACTGTACCATTTTTGAAGACCAAAATGTAAAAGGGTCCAAACCTCCCCTGATGGCATTGATATTGAGCTCCATTTACTCCTACACCATACTCTCCAGTCGTTCACAACGTTTCATACTTATACTCTCTTCTGATGGTACACGGGCTGGTCTAAAAAATGTGTTAAACGACTCACAGAAATAACTTTATGCCACTTACACTGCTGTTGCTGCTGCTAATGTTTTGGTAGTGACACCTTGATGTTCCTGGGGTTGGACGTCTAGAACTGGGATGCACACTGTGTGCCTCACTGCTGTCTTGGGGAAAACCACTCTTAAGATTGTCTACAAGTGTGTTTCAATACTCCAGCATGTGACCTGGGCAAATCGCCAGGGCTGTCCAGGTCACAGCTGTGGGAGGAGATGGGTGCCATTTTTCTGAAGCCCTTTTACACTTTCCCCTATCCCTGCTCACAGTGCTTAGCTCAACCAGTGACAAGATGTGCCAGGATGTGGGGAAAGGAGGTCTGGGATGTGGTGAATATCGTCAGTGAGTGAGAAGTGTTCAGCAGTCTGAGATTTTCCATCATGTGTGATACCCCCAGATGTATGTGTCTAATGACTATCATGTGTGAAACCCCCCCAGAGCTATATATCCAATGTTCATCATGTGTGATACCCACAGAGCCATGTATCTAACCCCATCATGTGGGATCCCCACAGAGTCATGTACTGTATCTAATGCCCATTGTGTGATACCTACTAGAGCCATATATCTAATGCCATCATATGTGATCCAACCCAGAGCCATGTATCTAATGCCCATCATGTGGCATTCCCGAATCTAATGTCCATCATGTGTGATACAGCCCTCAGAGCCAAATATCCAATGCTCATCATGTGTGATACAGCCCATTTTGCCATGAATCTAATCCCATCATGTGAAACAGCCTGCAGAGATGCATATCTAATCCAAGAGCATGATACAGCCCACAAAGAAAAATATCTAATCCTAGTGCATGGAACACACTACACATTCAATTCCAGTGCATGATGCACTCTGTGTATCCAACCCAGCATGCAATAAAGTCTGCGTATCTGATCCCAGCGTGTGATACAGTCCACATATTACATTTTACGCTGCTGCTCCTATAAACATGGAAAGAGCGGGGCTCACATTACACTACTACACCCATAGAACTGGACGATGCGGGGGGTCACATTACACTACCGCTCCCATTGAACTGGAAGTAGCGAGGTCATACATTACACTACTTCTTCCATAGAAGTGGAGAGCGCGAGGGTCACATTACACTACTGTTATCACAGAAGTGGACAGAGAGGGGGTTTACATTATACTACTGCCTCCATAAATGTAGATAGAGCGGGGGTCACATTCACTACTACTCCTATAGAAGTGGACAGAGTGGGGTCATATTACACTACTGCTCCCGTAAAAGTAGATGGAGCGGGAGCCATTTTACACTGCTGTTCCCATAGAGGTGAACAGGATAGGGGTGACATTACATTACTGCTCCGATAAAACAGTAAATTGCACAAACCCCATGCCTAACAGTATAAACTGCAAGATAGACATTTAAAAATAGCTGCACAAAATATTCCATATACATGCTGATATCATGTACAAGCTGCATCTACCACACATTTTGCTTTGCAGTTTCTCAAGAGAGCAATACTGAATACTTCAAGCTCTTTAAAGTTAATCTGCCCTGCACTGATCAGGCATGCCCAGCAACAGATGAAGCCATTAGTATCCCAATACTTATCTATAATACCCCATTTAAAGGTGCCAACCTCATTGTTTCTATGCAAGTAGCCAGAGTTCAGTATTCCATTTCAGGGAAAGAATAGGTGAGATGTGTGAATGATGGTGTGTTCCTCGGTGTAGAGTGCATTGGGGATGGAGTGTGTGGAATCCTGGAGAAATCTTACTCAGGATAACCATTAATTATAAGTCTTCAAAGTAGAGGGGCGGTAACAGTTTACAGGCACACAACTATGACACATTTCTGTCTGACAGGAGACTCTCTAGTACACACCTTACTGTTGGATGTCATTAACACAGTAACAACTTTCCCAGTATCCCTGAGGCTGAGCTACCACTCCCTGTCTGCTATAACCATTTTACCCCTAAACAACAGTGCAGCTTCTATCTGTCACACTCTTCTCTCCTAATTTAATGTGTCCCCGACATTAGACATCTTTCTAGTTGGTCTAACCAACTCCTAGGAGCTCTTCTCCCTTAACTGTCCTTTTGGAAGAGGTGGTGAAAGCCATGTATCGCTGTGTGTAGATTAAAAATTGTTCATTTAGCATTTAATTTAAAACATTAACAACAATCTTTTCCTAACTAACTCTTGTTTGCAGCTCTCCTGCAAGAAAAAAAACAACTTAAACAATCAGCATCTCTTCAGCTGGAGCTTTTCAGCCATCTTCAACCAGCTATGGCTAACTAGTATTGAGTGCTTTTATAATGTTTTGATTCTTTGTTAATACAAAGTCTTTAAGTGTAAGTTAAGGCAAAGAGTCTATTGACTCAGGTAAAGTCTTTTGTAAAGTACATCACTGGGAAATACCACTCAGGTTTGCTTACCTGGTCCATAGACAGCAATACCTGTTTCAATTCTACAGTCCTTGGTACTCTACCTGGTTTACCTAATGTACCATAGGTCAGCATCACTGGTATTTTTACTTCTCGAGCCAAAGTATTCCTGCAGGGTTGTTCCTCTGACACTACCAATTCTTCCGTTACAGGGGTTTCTTCCTCTGCATTAATTTCCAGTGCTTCCTTTGATGCTCTTGGAACTGCATCCGTATGTTCGGGTACTTCTGTCGGATAATTCCTTTCTGTATGGTCTGGTGATTACTCTAACCCTAGGTTTCAATTGATATCTTTGGCAACTGGTATTTGATCATCTGATCTGAAATATTTGTTGAGTTTCTTGGTATGAACTCTGGAGCTTCAGGGCTAAGTTCACTGTCATGAGGATGATAAGTTTCACTTCTTGTGGGTATGCGAAGTACAAAATTCTGATCTTCTTCATCTGGATTCTCAAAGTCACAGTCCACCTCAGAAGCTTCTTTCTATGGTAGTCTCTCAGTTGGTTTTGGTCGAAATTGATCCACTTCCAGGATGTCTTGTTGTGGTGGAAGGTAATCACATGGTAGTAGCAAGTTCAGATGTACTATTCTTGTTTTGTTATCTCCAGTTTCCAGTCTGATTTCATAAACTGGGCTGTAGCTGCACTGGACTGTCATCAGGGTATGTCTTGTAAGTCTCTGAAACTGGAGTATTGAACATTATATCAATTGGTAGTCTTTGAGATCGACCAAACAACAGGAAGAATAACTTTTTGCTTCGCTCTTGGTACAATTGTAGGAATTTACCACTTTTAAAACAGAATTCTTGAAATTCTTCTTCTCGTCGGCTGTCATCTACAGTAACATACGGTTGAAACGTTCCCCTTGTCCATTGCCTTTGGGATGATAGGGTGTAGCCTGAGATCTCTGGATCTCATGAGTATTTCATTGGGTAATTCCCTAACTTGGCAATGAGCTGGTGCTCAAATTCTCTTCCCTGGTCATGGAAACCCAAACTTCAGAGCGAAGTCATTGAAAATCTTCTCTGCCACGGTCTTATCAGACTTATTGGTGGTAATATATGCTTGAGCAAATTGAATAAAATGGTCCATCACCACTTTAGATGTATTCATATCCACCTTTGCATGTCTCGAGATTCAGAAAGTCTAACGAAACCATCTCAAATGGGTAGGTCATTTGGATGTTGCCCATAGGTGCTCTGGTTGGTGTGTTTGGTCATTTGTCTTTCAAACAACCGCAGTCTCTGTTCACAAACCTCTCGATATTTCTTTGCATGTACATCCAAGAAGAAACGTTCATGAACCAGGTTCATAGTCCTTTCTACTCCTAAAGGTCCCATATCTTCGTGGAGTTCTTTGAAGACCAACAGATTTCAGGTAGTACTAACTGTTGTTTTTGTCCTCATTTGCAATACAAAATACAGTCTGTGCTGAGGTAGAGCTTCACCCATTCTTTAAATAAGACAGCTACTGCCAGTGAGTACGTAACTCTCTCTCACTTTATCGTTTTTCTGAATCGATTCTTTTGATATCTCTTGAAAGGACATGGGGTGATCTTGTTCCTGTGCTTTCACGGTAGTTGCCACTGTCAAAGGACAGAACAGCGGTGTGCATTCCTCATACTGGACTTGTACGGCTTTGGTGGTGCTCACAATACCTTCTAGACTGACTTCTTTGGAGCACTCTTGCAAGAACTCTAACGGAATTTTCGTGAATCCATCTGCATCCACATTGCATTTTCCTGGCCTGTACTTGATACTGAAGTTGAAGTCAACTAGTTCAGCCACCCATCTCTGACCTATAGCATTCAGTTTGACTGTAGTGAGGATATAGATCAGAGGGTTGTTGTCAGTGTATACCTCAAACTCTTTGATGTAATAGAGATAATCTCTAAATCACAGATAGCATATGTCAATGCCAGGAACTCTAGTTTTCCAGAATGTAGATGGTAATTCTCATCGGCATCTGTCAGCATTCTGAAACCGTAGCTGATGGCTCTCAATTTACCACCTTGATGCTGATACTGTGTAGTCCTAAATCCCACTTTGGACGCATCATAATGCAGGATAAATGGTTGGTTGAATTCAGTATATCCCATTATTGGTGGCTTTCAAGTTAATCCACTAATTCTTCTAATATCTCCTGGTGATCTGACATCCAGCTAATTAGTTGCTGAGGAGAAACTGTGTTTATTTCTTTTGGCCGAATCCTGCCAGTGTTCTCTTTCTTCTCCAATAATGTGGCTGGATTTGTTGTTCCCCCCAAGAGGTGGTATAATGGAGTGGCAATCCTGGAAAAAAGTTCTTTATGTAAATTCTGTATTATTAGAGGAATCCTAAGATCTTCCTCAGCTTGCCTTTTAAGGCCATTACCAGGTCCATCGTGTATCCATTTTCGCACACAATTTTTCCCAGGGATGGGATCAAACTTGTGTTTTGCACAGTTTGCACTTCTTTGGGATTACATTGACTCCATGTTGCTGATAATGTTGGAGTAGGGTCCTCACGTGTTGGACATGCTTGGCGAAGGTCTTGCTATGCACCACATTGTCATCCATATACAGCTGGCAGATATCATCCCTTAACCCCTCTAGACATACTTCCATGTACCTCTGGAATTCTGCAGGGGCAGAGCAGAGCCTAAATGGTATTCTGATCCACTCATACAATCCTCATGGTGTGATTAAGGCTGTCAGGGGTCTACTGGATTCTTTGTCAAACCCGTGGTGGTACGCCTTAACCTGGTCAAGAACAGAGAACCAGGTACTTCTGGACAAACTATCCAGCATGTCTTGAATCTTGGTGGTGTTTGTGTTTGCTTCTGGTGCCTCATTCTTGTCGCAGTTACCAGTCACCCCGCACTGGCAATCTTCTGCCTTTTAACCCCAGGAATTGTGACTCTTGACACAGACAGCACTCTGATTTGATGTCCGGCAAGCCTCACAAGCAGGACATCTTATATTTTCGAACCCACTCGTGGGTCTAAATGGTCTGGGCTTTACACAATAGCAACTTTCCCAGTATCCCCTGGGGCTGAGCTAACCACTCACTGTCTGCTGTAACCATTTTAACCAATATAATTGCTGGATGATTCTAAATCAACAGCAGCTTCTATCTGTCACAAATAGTAAAAACCTGCTGAAAGATTTCCCTTAACCTATTCCAACAACCAATCCAAATGCCTTAAGTAATGTTGTAACCACCAAACCTGTTTCCTCTTGAAAGACTGTGTAACTATCAAGGTTACTGACTTTTCATGAATGCAATTCCCCCAGCATACTACTGATTATGTTGCTATCTTTCTGTTATACCTGTAAGTGGAGAACCTCTGTAGCATCATGGACAACCACTGATTATGGACTGATTAGTATAAACTTATGCTATTATTTTTATGTAGAGTCTTGTAGTGAAAACCTACCTCTTTCTCAGTGTCTAACTGTCATTTTGTCACCCACTATTCCAGATTTCTGCTCTCCTCGTTTTATTTCCACTCTTTTCTCTTTCCCATTTAGATTGTACCATCTGTTGCAGTTTTCTACACATTCTGCTTCCCTGCTGTTCCTATTAACATGAAAATAAGGTAATAAAGTTCTTTGTGGAGGAAAAACAACTCCTACATATTTATTTCAAACATCTAGTTGGGTAAAGAGAGCTTTCCCCCCATTTTATATCATCCACCCCATTTTGCTTTTCCCCACCCCTCAAAATTAGATAACTCAGTGATTTATTGAAATAGTGAAGGAAATATATTTCTAAAATGTAGTAAGAACCCTATGCTGAAAATTAATTTTCCAAAGTCAATTTATTATTTTTGGCATATATTTTCTATGACTATAGGAGCATACAAGGTCTGTGTATGCATATATTTTATGGGCCCAAAGTAAAATAAGAGCAATTGATATAGAAGCTAACTCCACTGTTAAGGATATCTTTATTAATATTTGGATTGTGTGTATAAAATAATGATGGACGTGTGCAATGTGTACAGTGATCAAGAATGTGACATGTTAGGGAAAAGTTTACAATCCTTATGTGACAATCTGTGCAATTGGATTGCAATCAAATTTCTGTATGTGATGCTGTTTCTCTTTCATTTTTGTTAGGTTTTATCAAGTATTAGAGATGAGCAAATAAATTTGAGTGAAACTGAATTGTACTTGACTTTTACAAAAATCCACAATCACCAAATGTGTATTTTTTGTAATTCGCTTACACGCAGATTCAGCAAACTGGCCGTAACCATTTATCTGAATCATAATTGGCCATCAAAAGGATAAACAAATAAAACAGTTGCTATGCTCACCTCACCGCTCATCTCTCTTGCCCTGCCATAACTTATCTCCACCCATCTGGTCTTCAATGCATCTTCTGATCCCACCCCGCATGCAATGTTATATTTGGGCTTCTCAAATTGTGCCGGACTTCCAGGTCTCATGACCCCGGGTCAGACCTGTGCACGTTCCTGTGAAAAACCCTCCCGGGCAACATGCCACCCAGAAGTTTGGCACAGTTCAAGAGGACTAAGATTTTATTGCAACTGGCAGGGAATCAGAAGTACGTCAAGGACTGGTGGGAGGCAGGGATGCCGGAGAGATAAGCGGAGATAACCCAGATTTACAGATTTTAGGAATAAAGCATGTTTCCAGGGTTGCTGAGCGGAGATGGATGAAATCCAGCTCTGCTAATCACTTAACCGCATACAAGCAGTCCATCACCAACTTCAAGTCCACACTCACTGCCGCAAAGCAAACTTACTTCTCATCTGTCATATCCTCCCTGTCTCACAACCCTAAACAGCTCTTCAACACTTTCAATTCTCTACTCCATCCCCCAGCACCTCCTCCCTCTCATCTCATTACTGCTGAAGACTTTGCCTCCTTCTTTAAGCAGAAGATTGATACGATCAGAGAAAGCTTTGGCCCACAGCCCCCAATGCCCCTATTAGCTACTCAGCCCTGTGCCTCAAAAAACAACTTCTCCACCATGACAGAAGATCAGCTCTCCACCCTCCTTTCAAGATCACACCTCACCACTTGCACGCTTAACCCGATCCCATCCCACCTCATCCCTAACCTCACCACAGTCTTCATCACTACTCTAACACACCTCTTCAACCTCTCACTTACAAATGGTGTGTTCCCCTCATCCTTCAAACATGCCTCGATCGCATCCATCCTCAAAAATACCTCCCTTGACCCATCCTCTGTGCCTAGCTATCGCCCGAAATCTCTTCACCTCCAAACTACTG
>VIAB01004252.1:73327-85920 GCA_009801035.1 Oophaga pumilio | reverse complement strand
TAGGAGAGAGTACCCTGCCCGTGAGGGCTCACAATCTACAAGTTGCCTTCATTAAAGAAAGCTGTCTTACATTGTCACCTTTATGAAAGACAGCTGTCCAGAGACTCAATTAATCAGTCAGACTCTAACCTCTACAACATGGGCAAGACCAAAGAGACAAGATTATAGACCAGCACAAAGCTTGAATGGGCCACAAAACCACAAGTAAAATGCTGGGTGAGAAGGAGACAACTGTTGGTGCAATAGTAAGAAATGGAAGAAATACAAAATGAATGTCAATAGACATCGATCTGGGCCACCATGCAAAATCTCACCTCATGGGGTATCCTTGATCATGAGGAAGGTGAAAGAAGGAAGGTGAGAGCCTAAAGCTACACTGGGGGAACTTGTTAATGATCTCAAGGCAGCTGGGACCACAGTCACCAAGAAAACCATTGGTTTCAAATTACGCCATAAAGGTTTAAAATCCTGCAGTGCCCACCAGGTCCCCCTGCTCAAGAACGCACATGTGCAGGCCCATCTGAAGTTTTCCAATGAACACCTGGATGATTCTGTGAGAGACTGGAAGAAGGTTCTGTGGTCAGATGAGACAAAAATTGAGCTCTTTGGCATTAACTCACCCAACCGTGTTTGGAGAAACTGAAATGCTGCCTATTACCCAAATAACATCATCCCCACTGTCAAGCATGGTGGTGGAAACATTATCTTTTGGGGTGTTTCTCTGCTAAGGGTACAGGATTACTTCACCGCATCAATGGGAGAATGGATGGAGCCATGTACCTTAAAATCCTGAGTGACAACCTCCTTCCCTCCGCCAGGACATTAAAAATGGGTTGTGGCTTGTTCTTCAAGCAATACAATGACCTAATACATACAGCCAAGGCAACAAAGGAGTGACTCAAAAAGAAGCACATTACGATCATGGCATGGCCTAGCCAGTTTCCAGACTTTAATCCCATAGAAAACTTATGTAGGGAGTTGAAGCTCTGAGTTGCCAAGCGACAGCTTCAAAATCTTAAAGATTTATAGATGATCTGCAAAGACGAGGGGACCAAAATTCCTCCTGGCATGTGCACAAACCTCATCATCAACTACAAAAAATGTCTGACTGCTGTGCTTGCTAACAAGGGTTTCGCCACCAAGTATTAAGTCTTGTTTGCCAGAGGGATCAAATAGTTATTTCTAACTACAAATTGCAAACAAATTTATATAATTTGTACAATGCGATTTTCTGGATTTTATTTTTGATTTTCTATCACTCAATGATAAAATTGACCTACCCATAAAATTATAGACTGTTCATGGCTTTGTCAGTGGGCAAGCTTACAAAATCAGCAAGGGATCAAATACTTATTTCCCCAACTGTAGATAGATAGATAGTTAGATAGATAGATAGATAGATAGATAGATAGATAGATAGATAGATAGATAGATAGAAGAAAACCCGGCAATTCATCTGCCGTGTACTGTAAAATCACTGCAGGAGCCAACAGGATAGAATAGATGCACTACAAACAGTAAATACACATAGAATAGGTAGATGTATAGATGTCAGTGACATATACAATTAGTACAGTGTGTGTGCATCTTACTATACATGTATTTAATTTATAAAAGATTATTTTTAGGGAAAAAATAAAACATGGTGTGGGCTCCTGTGCAATTTTTGTAACCAGCGGACGGAAAGCCAACGGCTGGGGGGTGATGTCTATAGCCTGAGAAGAGTGTAATACCCATGGAGCTTCCCAGGCTATTAATATCAGCTCACAACTGTATACTTAGCCTTTACTGGCTATTAAAATGGGGACCCTAAAAAATAATGTAGGGTCCCCTATAATTAATAACCAGCAAAGACTATGCAGACAGCTGCAGGCTGGGATATTGTTGTTTTTATTTTAGTTTTATAACAGGAGATCGAGGGCTTCGCTGGAATTAAGTGTTAGGTGAGTATAACTGTGTTTGTTATTTTTAAATAAAATTGAAAACTGTGTTTAGTCTTATTTCTAATAAAGAATTTTATTTTGGCTGTGTCTTTATTTACCATGTAACTATAGTATTAGTAATGGAGAGGTGTCTTATAGACACCTCTCCATTACTAAACCGTGGGCTTGATGTCACATGACAATAAAAAGGTGACATCACAAATATGAACCCCACTTGACACCACTACAGAGCAAGTGGGAAGAGCCAGGCAAAGCACCAGAATTGGTGCATCTAATAGATGTGCCTTTTCTGAGCTGCTGCGGGCTGCTATTTTTAGGCTGGGGGGGCCAATATCTGTGGCCCCTTAACAGCCTGAGATTACCAACCCTCTACTGTGAGCTTTAGGAAGGCTGGTTGTCAAAAATGGGGGAACCCCACACTGTCTTTTTTAGTTATTTATTTAAATAATTAAAAAATACGGCATGAGGACCCCTCTACTCCTAATAACCAGCCTTGCTGACGGCTGAGGGTTTTGCCTGGCTGGTTATCAAAAATACAGGGGAACCCATGCAGGTTTTTTTTTTTAATAATTTATTTACAGTGCAGGAGCTAGCTGATGAATACTCCAATCCGCCGCTCCTGCTCTCACTGTTATTAGCGGCAGCAGTAGTCCCATCTGTTGACACCAGTGACTGGAGCTAAACTTTATAACTCCGATCACAGCTAAGCGCTCACGCTGTCTTTTGACAGCGTGGGAACTGCGTCTCTCTAACCGGTGGGGATGATTTCACCGCCGATCAGAAGCGCTATGCCGATGTTTCCCACGCTGTCACACAGCGTGGTAAACATCGGCTTTTGTGCTGTGTATGTTCAGCTAAGTCGGCGAATATTGCAAATTCGGCGATCGTGAGCCAAACCGAATATTGAAATATTCGCTCATCTATACTTACTTCTTTGTGTTGGTATATCACATAAAATCCAAATAAAATACATTTAAGTTTGTAGGTGAAATGTGAGAAAATGTGAAACAATTCATGGGGTATCCATGAAGGCCTGCTGCACAAAGTCTCCTCTTAACAGTTGTTGTAGAGATGTGTCTGCTGCTAGAACTCTGTGTGGCATTGACCTGGTCTCTAATCTGAGCTGCTGTAAACCTGCGATTTGGTGACTCGGATAAACTTATGCTCAGAAGCAGAGGAGACTCTTGGTCTTCCTTTCCTGGGGCGGTCCTCATGTGAGCCAGTTTCTTTGTAGCACTTCATGGTTTTTGCAACTGCACTTGGGGACACTTTCAAAGTTTTCCCAATTTTTTGGGCTGACTGACCTTCATTTCTTAAAGTAATGATGGCCACTCGTTTTTCTTTACTTAGCTGCTTTTTTCTTGTCATAATACACATTCTAACAGTCTATTCAGTAGGACTATCAGCTGTGTATCCACCAGACTTCTGCACAACACAACTGATGGTCCCAACCCCATTTATAAGGCCAGAAATCCCACTTATTAAATCTGACAGGGCACACCTGTGAAGTGAAAGCTATTTCCGGTGACTACCTCTTGAAGCTCATCAAGAGAATGCCAAGAGTGTGCAAAGCACTAATTAAAGCAAAAGGTGGCTACTTTGCAGAACCTAGAATATAATACATATTTTCAATTGTTTCACACTTTTTTGTTAAGAATATAATTCCACATGTGTTAATTCATAGTTTTGATGCCTTCATGTTTTTTTTACTCTATGCCTCGGTGTACAATAGAAAATAATTTACACTATTCTATATAACCAAAGTACACAAGCCTGATAGAGGACATTTATCTAATGTGTATAGGCCCCTTAAATGTAACTACAAGTTTTGATGCCTTCAGTGTGAATGTACAATTTTCATAGTCATGAAAATACAGAAAAATCTTTGAATGAGAAGGTGTGTCCAAAGTTTTGGTCTGTACTGTATATCTATAACATATGCTTTAAATGCCTTGGAAATGTGCCGTAAAATTTATGGGCAGCTATAGTGTATTTTTCTACAAATGCTCATTAATTAGATTGTCCTTATTTGAGCAGTCATAGTATTTCATATCAATGTTTTATTGGCATAGTAAGGTCAGTATTCAATGGAGGCCTAGCACAGGCCAGTGGGAAGGGAAAAACATTTTAGAGGCAATTATTGATGTAAAGATCTGGTAAAACCTGGATGAGAGTTAGATTTATACCTTCACTACTGATACCAAAGTAATCGTATGGTGTAGTTTTTGAAATCCAGATCACGTGTGAATCACAGAAAGGAGAAAGAATAAACATCTTACTGGTTTTGGAAAAAAAAACATTGAATCAATAAACCTAAACAAATTCAACCCTTCAAGTTCTAAGGGTATGTTCACAAAGCGTCTTTTTCAGGCAGATTTTGCCAGGAATTTGCCTGAAAAAGTATCACAAAAACGGCCCATAAAATGAACATAGCACACAACAATATCAAAACAACATTGCTGTCCACATGTCGCATCTTATGTCATTTCTTTTAATTTCTTCAGGGTTCGGAACGCTTGGAGCAGTTAAAAAAGTAACTTGTTTATTCTTTGTGCGGCTTCCGCTGAGAAGCTGCCACGCTCACCGTATAGAGTATAGATTGAAAACTGCTGGAGGCAGAGACGCTACAAGAATGACTACACAGCCATGGTTGAAGCAATCTCATGAAAACAAACACCACCACTGCACCAACATCTAAATGATGCCATGTGCACATACCATAAGGCTGTGCTCACATACTGTATGTGTGGCTACAGGGCAGGTTTCACGGTGAGTATCCTATAAAAAAAAGCTTCATGTGTACTTGATGCGGATACGGTTCAATTTGTGATACTGTATGGATTTTTGCAGTACAGTTCTCGAGCAAATAACAATGTTGAGTTATAATCAGTAAATGCTTAAATTTTAGGCTCTAGCTCATACAAAAACACATGCACAGATAGGTGTAACATTATACAGGTGCATCTCACAAAATTAGAATATCATCAAAAAGTTAATTTATTTAGTTCTTTAATACAAAAAGTGAAACTCATATATTAGATAGAGTCATTAAAAACAGAGTGTTCTAATTCAAGTGTTCAAATTTCTGTTAATGTTGATAATTATGGCTTACAGCCAATGAAAACCCAAGTCATTATCTCAGTAAATTAGAATACTTTATAACACCAGCTTGAAAAAATGATTTTAAAATCTGAAATGTTGGCCTAAAGAAATGTATGTTCAATAAATGCACTCAATACTTAGTCAGGGCTCCTTTGGCATCAATTATTGCTTCAGTGCGGCATGTCATGGAGGCGATTAGCCTGTGGCACTGCTGAGGTGTTATGGAAGCCCAGGTTGCATTGATAGCAGCCTTCGGCTCGTCTACATTGTTGGGTCTGGTGTCTCTCATCTTCTTCTTGACAATACCCCATAGATTCTTTAAGGTCAGGCAAGTTTGCTGGCCAATCAAGCACAGTGATACTGTTGTTTTTAAACCAGGAATTGGTACTTTTGGCAGTGTGGACAGGTGCCAATTTCTCCTGGAGAATGAAATTTCCACCTCCAATAAGCTTGTCGGCAGAAGGAAGCATGAAGTGCTCTAAAATTTCCTGGTAGACAGCTGTGCTGACTTTGGTCTTCATAAAACACAGTGGACCTACACCAGCAGATGACATGGCTCCCGAAATCATCATTGATTGGGGCACTTAGTCTTGCTCTTCCCACTTGCCCTGTAGCGGTGGCAAGTGGGGTAATAGCTGGGGGGGTTGATGTCATCTTTGTATTGTCTGGTGACATCAAGCCCCGAGGTTAGTATTAGAGAGGCGTCAATAAGACGCCCCCATTAATAACCCCATGGTCACATTGTAAGAAAACATCCACCCAGAAAAAAGTCCTTTGAAAGAAAGACGCAGACTCCTTTTATATTCTTAATTAAACTATACTTACGACCTCGCCTAATTCCACCGATGCCCTCGACATCTGCAAAAGATATATAAATATTTGTTTTCTGAAGAATATTTCATTTGAAAATGATGTGTAAGTGACAGAGAATTGCTGTATGTAAAAGCTCATGTTAAAATCACATTGCAATTTAATAGCAATCGCACTGCATTCGAAGTTAAATCGGATGCTATGTAGGAGAAATCTGATTGTACTCGCATGACAGTCGCATGACACTCGCATTACACTCCTGCAACTCTCGGCAGGGAGACTCGGACCGATTTTTCATACGTTAAGTGTGACCCCGACCTAAGGGAACATGTCAAGTGCCTTGATTGTCCCAACCACTAATATGTGTTTTATGTACTTTACTAATGCTGTAGTGATCAAAAGTAATGTTTAATCCTGCAGCGTTACATACATAAATAGGTCAGGACTAGTTTGGTGAGGCATCTCTTTCCCTGGTGTAATCCTGCCATGGGATCTTTCAGTCAAGTTCCTTGGGCATGACTGATAGCCTGCATAAAGACCTATCATTATGCAAGCTGTAAATCACACTCAGGAAGACATGACTTGAAGAGCTGAGGTAACACTAGACTGGAGAGGGGGCATCTTGTTGGAATAGTTCTGACTTGTTTGTAAATGCAGCACTGCAGGATTAAACTTCACTCATAAAACTGCAGTGTTAGTAAGGCATATACAATACATGATCAAAATATAGATATCGTCATGTATATCACTATATTAGTGGTTGGGGATAATCAGGGGACTTGACAGATTCTCTTTGATTAGCCAATCACACTTGTTTTATTTAGGGTGGTAACCCACATCTGTGGGAGTATTGTGCAAAAAGCTGCTGTAAGTACTCTGCAATCCATATCTGTGGAAGTACTGTGCCAAAAGCCACTGAGAACCTGCAATCCATATATGTGGAAGAACTGTGCCAAAGGGCCGCTGTGTGTACTTTGCAACCCCCACCTGTGGGAGTACTGAGCCTTTAAGCCTCTGTGTGTACTGTGCCCTCCCATGTGTGGAAGTACTGAGCCTTTAACCCAATGTGTGTACTCTGCATACTCTGCCTGTGGGAGTACTGTGCCTTTAAGCATCTGTGTGTACTCTGAACCATATTCCTGTGGGAATACTGTGCCTCTAAACCCTTTCAGACAGTGGGCGTAATAGTACGCCCATGTCGGAATCCCTCCCTTTGATGTGGGCTCCGGCGCTGAGCCCACATCGTTCCCGGAACTTGTCAGCTGTTTTGAACAGCTGACATGTGCCTCTAACAGCCGAGGGTGGAATCGCGAACCACCCGTTGCTGTTAACCTGCAAAATGTTAAATGTCAATCTCTGACAGCGGCATTTAGCTTGCGCTTACCGGAAGCGCACAGGAAATCACGCCCATCGGTGACCTCGTAGCGTGATCGTGGGTCACTGATGGATTGGCATGACAACTAGAGATCTCCAGCAGATCTCTATGATTTGCATAGCCGGATTGCTATGAGTGCCGCCCGGTGGTCAGACAACTGCAGCTTCTAGTCTCCCATGGAGACTATTGAAGCATGCAAAAAGTAAAAAAATGTTTTAAAAATATTTAAAATAAAAAAATATATTAGAGTTCAAATCACCCCCCTTTCTCCCCATTCAAAATAAAACAATAAAAAAAATCAAATATACACATATTTGGTATTGCCGCATTCAGAATCGCCAGATCTATTAATATAAAAAAATAATTAATCCGATCGCTAAACGGCGTAACGAGAAAAAAATTCAAAACGCTTTTTTGGTCACCATTATATTGCAATAATATGCAATAATGGGCGATTAAAAGATCGTATCTGCACCAAAATGGTATCAATAAAAACATCAGCTCGACATGCAAAAAATAAGCCCTCAGCCAGCCCCAGATCACGAAAAATGGAGACGCTACAGGTCTCGGAAAATAGTGAATTTTTTTTTTACCAAAGTTTGGATTTTTTTCACCACTTAAATAAAACAGAACCTAGACATGTTTGGTGTCTATTAACTTATAATGACCTGGAGAATCATAATGGCAGGTCAGTTTTAGCAATTTCACCACACTTACAATTTTTTTCCTGTTTTCCAGTAAATGATATGTTAAAACCAATAGTGTTGTTCAAAAGTACTTGTCCCGCAAAAAATAAGCCCTCACATGGCCATTTTGACCAAAAAATAAAAAAAGTTATGTCTCTGGGAAGAAGGAGAGCTAAAAGCGAAAATGCAAACACAAAAATACCCCCGGTCATGAAGGGGTTATGCCACAGTGTAACCTCTGCACCCTTAGCCTGTAGGAGTACTGTGTGCCTTTAAGCCGCTGTGTGTACTCTGCTCTCCCTGCCTGTGGAAGTACTGTACCTTTAAGCCCTGAGTATTTTTTAGTAGTCTAGGAAATAATCGGCATCAGCCATCTCATTGCCATTTCTACGCCAAATAAATAAATTTTCTAAACATTTTCTGGTAGTCTGGGAAATAAATATTTGGCATCAGCCATCTTTTTTGCGAATTCTGGGTCAAAATAAGAATTTTTCTGGACCTGTGTGGTTTTTTTTTAGTAATCAGTAATCAGCTATTTCGTTGCCATTTCTAGGCCAAATAAATAATTTTTCAGGACCGGTGTGTGTTTTTAGTAGTGCTGGAAATAAAGAATTGGTATCAGCCATCTCGTTGTCATCTCTAGGCCAAACAAATAATATTTCTGTAACACTGTCTTTTCTAGTATTGTGGCAACAAAATAAATATCATCAGTCATCTCTTTGTCATTTGTGGGCCAAACAAATCATTTTTCTGATCCGCTGTGTCTTTTCTAGTATTGTGGCAAATAATTAAATATCAGAAGCCATCTATTTGACATTTCTAGGCCAATCAAATAATAATAAGCTTTTTTGTGTATAGAGTATCTAAAAATATTTGGACTATGCAGCCGTCTCTTTCCCATTTGTGGTCCAAAAAATTATTTAATTCTACCCCTTTGTGTATACGAGTAGTGTTTTTTTTTTTAAAGAAATTCTACTCTGCAGTCGTCTTTTTGTGAGTGGTGTGTCTAAAAAAAATTATAGTATGCAGCCATGTCTTTCCCATTTGTTGGACAAAAAGCCTCTGTTTGCATTGTACCAAAAAGCCTCTGGGATTACTCTGCCAAAAAGCCTCTGTGTGAATTGTTCAGAAAAGCCTCTGTTTCTATTTTACCAAAAAGTCTGTATGTGTACTACTACTGTGCCAAAAAGCCTTTGTTTATACTTTACCAAAAGTGCTGGCAGCGCCCCAGCTGCGTTGCTGACTTCATCCTCTTCTTTATGCTTCCACTAACTCTCCGCTATCAAGTGAGGACATCATCAGTAGTGCGCTTGATTCCTGCATTTTCAGATCTTGCTCTAGTGAAGGAAGTAAGGATGGCACATTGTGTTTGTAGCGGGGAACCATTGGTGTAGCCACCCTGTAATCAGCACTTGTAACAATCCGAGCAACTCGGCAGTCGTTGTGCAGGCACAGCAGCATGTCTTGCCTTATGTATGCCAGGCTAACCAGAGGCAACAACAAGCTGTCCTCAGTGAGAGGTGTATCGTCTGGGTCCTTTGTATCCCCCCAGCCACGCTCCAATGATGCCCGTGAGTTATTTTGAGATCCAACCTGCTATGAACATGGTTGTTTCTCATTTTCCTCCTCATGCCCCAACTCATCTACCAAAACTTTCTCCTGGCTGGACATTTGTATACCTGGCCACTTTTGGTACAGGAACCCATCATCCAAGATATTTGTGGATGCCTGGCCTGATAATGGTGTGAATAGTCCCTGTTCCTCCTCCTCCTCCTGTGCCACCACCTCATCCATCATTGACTGAAGCTTGGTTTTTCTAGCAGGCATAGAAGTGGGATAATAAGGCCGGGGTTACACTTGTGAGTACAATGCTAGAAACTCACGCATCAATAACTGGCACTGCCGCCAGCACATGGACCAGAGCGTTCAGCTGCATAGAAATACATGCAGCCGCACACTCCGGTCCCGAGTGCCGGCAGCAGTGCCTGGTATTGATGTGAGAGGAATGCATCACAGTGTCATGCCAACCCAGCTCCAATCACATACCACACGCTCTGCTGGTAAACCCCGTGTCACAGGGAAGGAAAAGCATGAGCGTTGGACTGCCCTCCCGCCTCATCGCAGTTGCAGTCATGTTAACGCAGCTACAATGACGTCCTATTGACCTGTCACTGGTATGCTCTAGTGCTAATTATTATTATTAATATTTATTGTTATAGCACCATTTATTCCATGGCACTTTACATATGAAGAGGGGTATACATAACAAAAACAAGTACAGTAATCGTAAACAATACAAGTCATGATGGGTACAGGAAGAGAGAGGACCCTGCCCAAGAGGGCTCACAATCTACAAGGGATGGGTGAGAACACAGTAGGAGAGGGTAGAGCTGGTCGTGCAGTTGCTTGGCAGATCGGTGGTTACTGCAGGCTGTAGGCTTGTCGGAAGAGGTAGGTCTTCAGGTTCTTTTTGAAAGTTTCCATGGTAGGCCAGAGTCTGATATGTTGTAGTAGAGAATAGGGGTGATGCGTAGGAGAAATCTTGTATGTGATTGTGGGAAAAGGAGATAAGAGAGGAGTAGAGAAAGAGATCTTGTGAGGATCGGAGATTGCGTGCAGGTAAGTACCGGGACACGAGGTCACAAATGTATGGAGGATACAGATTGTGGATGACTTTGTATGTCATGGTTAGGGTTTTGAACTGGAGTCTTTGGGTAATGGGGAGCCAGTGCCAGGATTGACAGAGGGGAGAGACCAGGGAATAGAGGGGGGGACAGGTGGATTACTTGGGCAGCAGAGTTTAGAATAGATTGGAGGGGTGCGAGAGTGTTAGAGGGGAGGCCACAGAGCAGGAGGTTGCAGGAGTCAATGCGGGAGATGATGAGGGCATGGACTAGTGTTTTTGCAGATTCTTGATTGAGGAATGTATGGATCCGTGAAATATTTTTGAGTTGAAGTCGGCAGAAAGTGCAAAGGGCTTGAATATGTGGTTTGAAGAGAGATCAGTGTCAAGGATTACCCCGAGGCAGCGAGCTTTTGTGACTGGGGAGAGTGAACAGCCATTTACTTTAATGGATAGATCCACTGGGGGGGTTGAGTGAGCTGGGGAAAGATGATGAATTCTGTTTTGTCTATATTAAGTTTTAGAAATCTAGCGGAGAAGAAGGATGAAATAGCAGACAGACATTGTGGGATTCTTGTTAGTAGGGAGGTGATATCTGGTCCAAAGATGTAGATCGATGTGTCATCAGCATAGAGGTGATACTGAAAGCCGTGTTATTCTATGAGCTGTCCCAGGCCGAAGGTGTATATGGAGAAGAGCAGGGGCACTAGGACTGAACCTTGCAGGACTCCGACAGAATGGGGGCGAGGTGATGAGGTGGTGTGCGAGTGGGAGACGCTGAATATCCAGTCTGTTAGGTATGATGAGATCCAAGATAGGTCAAAGCTGTGATGCCAAGAGATGAGAGGGTCTGTAGTAATAGGGAATGGTCCACTGTGTCAAAGGCAGAGGACAGGTCCAGGAGGAGGAGGACAGAGTAGTGTCGCTTGGCCTTGGCGGTTAGTAGGTCATTGGTGACCTTAGTTAGGGCAGTTTCAGTGGAGTGGTGCGGCCAGAAGCCAGATTGTACGCAGTTGAAGAGGGAACAGGAGGGGAGGTGGGAGGACAGTTCAAGATGTACATGCTGTTCCAGTAGTTTCGAGGCATAGGGGAGAAGTGATATGGGGCGATAGCTAGATACAGAGGATGGGTCAAGAGGATAGGTGTGATTGAGGCATGTTTAAAGTTTGAGGGGAAATCACCAGTTGTTAGTGATAGAAGAAATGGGTTATGGTTGGGATGAAGACTGTGGTGAGGTTTGGGATGAAGTGGGATGGGATCAGGTCAAGTGCACAGGTGGTGAGATGTGATCTTGAGAGTAGAGTGGAGAGTCGATCTTCTGTAATGATGGAAAAGTTGGTTTTGCAGGAGGAGGGCTGGGCAGTTAGGAGGAAGGGCTCTGGGGGTTGTCGACCAAAACTGTCTCTGATGTTATCAATCTTCTGCTTGAAAAATGAGGCAATGTCTTCAGCTGAGATAAGTGTAGAGGGAGGTGGTGCTGGGGACAGAGGAGAGAATTGAAGGTGTTGAATAGCTGTTGTGAGACAGGGAGGGTATGATAGATGTGAAGTAGGTTTATTTAGCTGTGGTGAGTGTGGCCTTGAAAGGAGTGAGGGACTGTTTGAGTGCGATGAAGTCCTCATTGGAGTGGGATATTTTCCATCTCCGCTCAGCAACCCTTGAAGCCCATCTCAGTTCTTTGGTCAGGCTGGTGTGCCAGGGCTGTCAGTTGATTTTGCAGCTTTGGTATATGTGAGAGGGGCAACCAATTCCAAGGCTACAGCTATTGTGGTGTTATACAGAGCGGCAGCAGCATCCGCATTGTGTAGGGAACTTATGTCTGTAAGAGGGAGAAGGGATTCAGACAGTGAGTGTAGATTGAGGTGTTTAAGATTTCTGCGAGGGTGTGCAAGTTTGTGGTGTGGGGATTGTGGAACTGAAGAGGAGAGGAAAGAGAATGTAAGTAGGTTGTGGTCAGAAAGAGGAAGAGGTGAGTTAGAGAGATTAGATAGGGAGCAGAGGTGGGGGAAGATGAGGTCCAGCGTGTGGCCAACTTTGTGAGTGGCTGCAAAAGA
>VIAB01004252.1:2387-23113 GCA_009801035.1 Oophaga pumilio | reverse complement strand
GGTATCGCTGTAATTGTACTGACCCGAAGATTAAAACTGCCTTAACAATTTTACCACACGCTGAACGGTGTAAACGTCCCCCCCAAAAGAAATTCATAAATTGCTGGGTTTTGTTCATTCTGCCTCCCAAGAATCAGAATAGAAAGCGATCAAAAAGTGTCATGTGCCCAAAAATGGTACCAATAAAAACGTCAACTTGTCCCACAAAAAACAAGACCTCACATGACTCTGTGGGTCCAAATATGGAAAAATTATAGCTCTCAAAATATGGTAATGCAAAAAATATTTTTTGCAATAAAAAGCGTCTTTTAGTGTGTGACCGCTGCCAAACACAAAAATCCGCTATAAAAACCCACTATAAATAGTAAATCAAACCCCCCTTTATCACTCCCTTAGAGAAAAATAATAAAATAAAAAATATATATTCATTTCCATTTTCCCCTTAGGGTTAGGGTTAGGGTTGGTGTTAAAGTTAGGGTTAAGGTTGGGGCTAAAGTTAGCTTTGGGGCTAAAGTTAGGGTTAGGGTTGGGGATAAAGTTAGGGTTAGAGTTCGGGTTAGGGTTTGTATTACGGTTAGGGTTGGGATTAGGGTTTGTGTTGTGATTAGGGTTAGGGGTGTGTTAGGGATGAGTTTGGAGTTAGAATTGGGGGATTTCCACTGTTTAGGCACATCAGGTGCTCTCCAAATGCGACATGGCGTCCGATCTCAATTCCAGCCAATTTTGGTTTGAAAATGTCAAATGGAGCTCCTTCCCTTCTGAGCTCTGCCATGCGCCCAAACACTGGTTCCCCCCACATATGGGGTATCATCGTACTCATGACAAATTGGACAACAACTTTTGGGGTCCAATTTCTCCATTTACCCTTGGGAAAATAAGAAATTAGGGAGTAAAAGATCATGTTTGTGGAAAAAATATAATTTTTTTTCACGGCTCTACGTTATAAACTTGTGTGAATTACTTGGGGGTTCAAAGTGCTCACTACACATCTAGATAAGTTTCTTAGGTGGTCTATTTTCTAAAATGGTGTCACTTGTGGGGGGTTTCCACTGTTTAGGCACATCAGGGGCTCTCCAAACGTGACATGGCGTACGATCTCAATTCCAGCCAATTTTGGTCTGAAAAAGTAAAACGGCGCTCCTTCCCTTCCAAGCCCTGCCATGCGCCCAAACAGTGGATTTCCCCCACATGTTGGGTATCAGCATACTCAAGAGAAATTGTACAACAACTTTATCTGTCAATTTTCTCCTTTTACCCTTGTGAAAATAAAAACATTGTTTGTAAAATATAATTTTTGTGACTAAAAAGGTAAATGTTCATTTTTTTATTCCACAATCAAAAAATTCCTGTGAAGCACCTGAAGGGTTAATAAACTTCTTGAATGTGGTTTTGAGTACCTTGAGGGGTGCAGTTTTTAGAATGGTGTCACTTTTGGGTATATTCTGCCATATAGACCACTCAAAGTGACTTCAAATGTGCAGTGGTCCCTAAAAAAAATGGTTTTGTAAATTTTGCTGTAAAAATGAGAAATTGCTGGTCTACTTTTTACCCTTATAACTTCCGAACAAAAAAAATGTTGTTTCCAAAATTGTGCTGATGTAAAGTAGACATGTGGGAAATGTTATTTAGTAACTATTTTGTGTGACATATTTCTCTGTTTTAAGGGCATAAAAATTCAAAGTTGAAAATTGCAAAATTTTCTAAATTTTCGCCATATTTCCATTTTTTTCATAAACAAACGCAAGTTATATGGAAGAAATTTCACCCCTATCATGAAAAACAATATGTCACGAAAAAACGTTCTCAGAATCGCCAAGATCCCTTGAAGAATTCCAGAGTTATAACCTCATAAAGGGACAGTGGTCAGAATTGTAAAAATTGGCCCGGTAATTAACATGCAAACCACACTTGGGGGTTAAGGGGTTAATGACCTATTCTGTAAATAGGTCATCATGACTCATAATATGTATGATTGGATAGCCCTTTTAAACCTTGTTTCCTGTCTTCCCTATTATAATGACATATTAATCAGATAAATCCTTTGTTTTCTTTAATTTAGCAACAAATGTATCCAATATATATCCAAATGTTTCATATCTACTGTATTTGAGCAACAAGGATTCTTAAATAGATACTGAATGTTCACAGAGTAGATAACACTTGTTGAGATGTATTTCTGAATAAGGCAATCATCTGAAATGTAAATTTACATGAAAATTTTGTGAATCTATAGATGTGCATCTTGATAAAAAGCATGTGACTACAAAGAGGATACACACATTATGTATACTAATATTTACCTATATAAACAGTTCATGTATGTTTTAGATTGTTTGGCACTTTACACTTTTACTACTCTACTAAAATGTATGTCAGTTATGCTGCAACTAGGTGATCAGCAACTAGCAATAACACAGTATGATGACATCATGTGTGCAACCAATCAGTGTTTCTGAAAAAAATAGTTCTGAAGTTGTAGAAAATTTGCTTTATTATCTACAGTCTCATAGGAACAGACATGTGGTGAACCAGTTCAGAGTAAAGATCGAAAAAATGGAGTAACGAATTAAAGACAGACAAGGACTGAACAGGAAACAACATATAAATACAAGCCACAGACATACAAAATAAGCAAAATATTTAATAGGTCAAAAGTAAGTTGGGGATATTACTCCAAGAAATGTCACCACTTCCCACCGCATCCGATTTTCATTTTTGCATTTTCATTTTTTCCTCCTTTTCTTCCAAGAGCTGTAACTTTTTTTTATTTTTTCTGTTGATAGTTATACAAGGGCTTGTTTTTTATTGTGGATTGATCTGTAATTGAAAATGGAAAAAAAAATCCAATTGTGGTGAAATTGCAAAAAAAAAATAATAATTGATCCATTGTTTTTTGGGTTTTGTTTTTAAGGCATTCATTGTGCAGTGAAAATAATCTGGCAACTTGATCCTTTAGGTTAGTATAACTACTGTGATACCAAACTTGTATAGTTTTTTTTTTTTTATTTAGCTATGAAAAACATTCAGAAATTTGAAAAAAAAAAATATTTGATAAAAACCTTTTTTAACTCTACATGTGTTACTATGGTGGATGCAAGGTAAGAGTTAAAAAACAAATATTGCAAGAATGACAAATATATGTGTAAACAGAAATATAGTATATTTTATAATACATATTTTGTACTATACATTATTATATATGATCATTTGAGTTCTGGAAAAAAAGCATTTTTATCACAAATCTCCATATTGTGTTCCATTTATAAAACCTGCGCTTCTATCTATTCCTCCTAGATCCATTACAACAGCTGCCTGAACATAACATGAAATGTTCCATCGCTGAAACCAGAATTGTATAAATTCAATTTTTACCAGTCAAATCCATTGTTTTCCAGAAGACAGCAGTATCAGAGAAGACTAGCAATTACTTTATCCATTTCCCAACCAATATATTGCAATAACGTAAACTAAACACAGCATTTGAATGTCAATATCAAGGCTGACAAATGTCCTAACAATTCGTCTGACCTTATTTACAGCACTCACTCACTGATACCTTACTAATAAAATTAATTATTCAGCAAAATCTCCCAATTAATAAACTTCAATAACATTTCTGTGTATATCTTTTCTACTAGTTAAGGGCTATAGATGCACATGTACTACATGGTCATTAGACACAAGAAAGTTAAGAATTTAATTCCAAAGTAAAGACCATTAGCATGCACCTGGATCCCACTTTTGTGCTAATAGTCCTGCTCGTTTAAGGCTTTTAACTAGATTTTAAATAAAGCAAAGTGAGGTTGAATGCTGATGTTGGGCTATAAAGTTGGCTCAATATTATTCCAGGTTTTTCTCAAAGGTGTCCCATGAGCATGTGTGAGCAGGTTGCGAGATGCATTGACGGACAGGTGGCAGAGCAAGGGTTAACAGTTTTACTAAACAGGGGAATGCTCCATGCAGGGAGGTAAACAGTTAAAGGGAGGACAAAACAGTACAATTTGCAAAGGATAGTCAGGATTAAAGGACAACGGATTGAGTAACGGCAGTTCTGTTGAATTCTGGCTAGAAAGTCAGTAGTTCCTCAGACTATGAAGTCAATACCGCTGACAATGGCAGATGTGGTGTCTTTTCCAATGGGATACTGTAGACAACAATGCTCCGTCTTCTGGAAACAGCGGTCGGTCTCCGGAATCTTCCACTGAGCCTTTAGTCCATATGCTGCAGTGGCTGACAAGGGTGCGGGCCACAGTCCTGTACGAGCCCAACGTGGGTCTGTAAATATAAACTGGCAAAGTCAGGGAGCAAGTGTCTGTCCGGTATCCGGTCCCTCTTATGTGGCACATGCACTGTACTCACGGACACAGAGCGTATGGCGTTGTTCTATCTGATAGTCACCGGGCACACACTGCATGTCTCTCTCTCTGGTCCCTGCTGTTGGTGACAGGAGGCAGCGGACGCTGACCTGCATGGTGCTGGTGCTCCCGGGACTGAGCACTCCTTGTTCTGGACTGCTGCTGAGCGCATGGCTCCCCTCAATGTGGCCCGTCGTGGCACTGGTACTCTGTGTGGGGGACGGGGTGTGCCGCTCACCTGACTGCGCGCTGCCCCGGGTTGGGGCTAAACTCCTCTGCTGCATGCGCTTTCTACTTTTATCCCCCGCCCCCCTCAGTCAGGAGGAAGGTCCAGCTTGCTCTAGCTTCTCCCAGGCAACAGGGGATGCAACCTTAACAGTTTCGGCCGCGGCACCCAGGTACCTACTGTGCCGTCCTCCTCCTTACACATGCGCAGGACTTTGCCATATTAGAACCATAATTTGTATATGATTTGAATATGGTTTTGCAATTTCACAATTAAGAGTTTATGACAAATGATGGTTTACTGTATACAGCTTTAAAAATGGCATTGATGGCCAAAAATTGACATACTATCATGCTACAGAGTGACTTTGATTACTATCAGCATAAAGGGGTTGTTTAAGACAATTCCTTTTCAATCCTTTTGTCTAGTTAAATAATGCCTCTGGTGTCCGCGTTGTTCCAGTGGTTTAGCCACTGGTTTTCTTGGGACACATGTTACGTCACGCGAACCCTGCAGCCAATCAGCATAGGCTTCACTCTCCTCTCCCACAGATGTAGCTGACATCTTCCAGGGGAAGTCAGAGCTGTGGCTACTCTCTCACTTTCTCTGGATGTATGTGATTTGTCCGAAGAAGGGGAGAGTGAAGCCAGCGCTGATTGGCCGTAGTGATCGCATGACATAACGAAGATACTCAATCTTTGGGAGAGCCAGTGCCAACATCAGTGGAATGGCATCTGTGCTGGAGGTGAGCATAGGTGTTATTATTTTATTGGGAGGAAAACATAGGGATTGAGAAGGGGCTATATGAGTTGTGAACAGACCCTTGAAGTAAGTGCTTAGAATCACTAGAACTTTGGCTGGATGGAATTATGAATGCTTCATAAGTATGGTTTAAACAGATTATATACAGTGTAATGTCATGATATGTCATAGCATATAATAAAATTGTCACTTAATTCTTCAAGCACACTCACAATTTTACCAAGGGTCTACAAGTGTTAACATTCTGAGCACCTTACATGGATGCTACATATGATACAAATAGAATACCCTTATGTGTTACAATGCCTTCATGTGTCAAAGCTATATACATGAAGGTAGATTTAGCTGTAGGACAGTTTGCTGTTAATTTTTCCCTATGTAAAAGTTAGATCTCCTAATGTCTCTAGCCTTTCCCGTTGTTACATGTGAAAAATATTCATGGACAAAAGCATGATCCAAGAAGAGAAATTGTTAAGATCTCATTGACGTTATTGGTTACAAATGACTTGACAGATTCCATAGGCCTCAATGTTGGGCATTATTGGATCAAGCACTGGCACCATTTGTTGGGATGTTTCCACTTATTGTATGCATCAGGGCACTTTCTATTAACTGGGTCAGTGTTGAGATTGGGAGAAGAATAAAAGATTTATCTGTTCTCAAGGGCTTTATTATGATCTGTGAATTTTCAGAAAACAAAGGACAGATCATTAATCCACATCTGCAATAGACTCAAGCTTTGATCCAATTTAACCCCTTTCAGGGCTACGCAGGAAAACTAGGCCTCAGCTAAAAAAAAAATTCTACTAAAAAGAATTTTCTATGATAAGAAGAGCTTTAATGGTCTGATATTCTAAACAGCTCGGCCTAGTTACAGTAAGACAGTGCAATTAACTCATTAGATTCCAAAAATCTTTAATAGCAAACAGAGACTCGTGCCCCTAAAGCTATAAAGCTGGAGCATGTTATAGTGTGTGCCGCGTGCCTGACACAAAACACTTGCGATAGCCTTTTCTTCCTCAAATAAGATCCTTATAAGCCATCGCTGTGTCTGGTTTTAAGGCTTGCCGCACTTCATATATCATAAGAAAGATAAACAGGGGCTTTCTTTTTTTTATTATTTAAAATGATTTCATTACATGAGGAGAAGGGGGATTTCATAATCTGTAACAGGTGTTTAGGTCTTGCAAGGCACAGAGTGGAATAAAATGACTGGCAATTTGTTTTTGGGGTCGTATTCAATTGTTGATATCAAGCCACAACGTGACATTTCACGGAACACAGATAGTGGTCTGTGTGTAATAACGCGGGCATGTGGTGGCCCAGCTACCTCAACTACAAGCTGGTGATGTTGATGTCAGATTCTGGCACCGCATTTATAAAGGTGATCACCATAACAGACTTTCCAAGGAGGGAGATTCATTTTGAGTGCGTCAATAATGTTTTTTTACATCAATTAATCAGTAAATATATTCCATGCTTCTACATAAGTACATTCATTGTGACAGATTTCTATTAACACAAGAAATCTATGGTTATACAAAAATATGTACATAAAATGATTTTTTAATAACATGGTATTTGTTATGGAGACATGAAATCTGCCTAAAAAGTTTACGTTGTACTTGGCAAATACTTTGATCATAGTCACCATATATTTTCTTTGAAGTGGAAACTCTTTGTAAGCGAGTAATTCATATTTCTGACTTTGCCTAATATTTTGATACAGTAATATTGAACTGTAAGATAGAATATATTGCATTTAAATTACTGTATTTCTGCAATATGGTTTTCTTGAAAGCCATATATATATCCTAATGGGTCACTTTTAAATGTAAATGTAAAGTAAATGCAGCAAAAACTCCATGTACTCTTGTTAGTTTATTCTGTAATATAAAAAAGACCCATCTCCATGAATGAAATTATATTTGTCGTTAATGTATATGATATTTGTATACAAATAAACCATTGTCATGTAAACCTGCTATTTAGTACTGTACTGATGCCACTCCTGTGTGCAATCATTGATAAAATAGTATAAATGTCTATTTAATTCTCTATTTAATATGTAATTCTCAAAATTATTTGAGGTGTTTTAGTAATGCTAAATCCTTTTCTTAAAAGAACTGTAATTTGTATCACCTGAAAATAACATTATTTTCAATCAGATTTTTATTGAAAACATTTTTTATTTGGTGTTTCTTTTTTAGGTGACCTTTTTTATTAAACATTCCAGTTTTTATACTAGCTAACGGAGCTCATACAATGGCCTTACATTCTGTTTTCTGCAGCTCGCATTTCAGCTTTACTGCGTAGACAGTGACAAGATCAGCAGAGTCATCTTATTGTTAGCAGAGGGTGAGGAAAATGGATTACAGCTCTACAAGAGATCAACAAAAATAAAGCAGAATGCTAACACTACACAAAAAGATAAGGCTCTACATGCTGATTCTTTGAATCTGGAGGAGAAGCTGTACTAAATTACTTCCTGACGACTTCATTGTCCATTGACTTTTTTATTAATTGTTACTCATTGCAGCAGCCAGATATCACATAAATCCTGCTGCATTAATGTGTGTGCCTCCAATATGGATACCCTGAGAAGCTTTTAAAACTATACAGTAAATATTTGTAACATTAATATATATATACGGTATATCCCTTTGACATTCAGTTATTTAATATTTTTGTAACTAAAACAAATTACACAATATGTTTCCTTTAAGTCAAGGATGAGCTAGTTACAGGTTTTAATTCATAATCTTGGATCGATATGAGTCTCAAAAGCTTATTCAAGTTAGGAAAAAATGACAAAAAATAATATATGACATTGAGTAAAAGAAAATTCTCTAAGCTGCAGTAAAAGTTACACCTTAAGTATAGCGCCCTATCACTCATAAATTATCCGTTCAAACCAATGCTTGTAATATATAATTACTAATTTACTAATATAAATTCATGGAAACTTTCTGCAAAACTTTCTTTTTCAGTGAGAAAAATATGATCAGCTAAAATGTTTCTTAAAAGTTTAATTTATAATAGACTGCAAAGATAAATTACAGTTTCCTGTTCTTTAGCCACATTGTCATGACATCCAAAAATAATCGACAAAATATTTCATTTGTACTTACATTTTCAATGCAATAATAAGGAGCATTTTAATGGATAATACACAATTTTTTTCTCATCAATCTCCATACAATACTTTCAAATGTCAAAGCAAAATCAGGTTTTCAGGTTTGTTGAATTTACAGTTGTGCTCAAAACTTTACATACCCCGGCAGAATTTCTGCTTTCTTGGACTTTTTTCAGAGAATATGAATGATAACACCAAAACGTTTTCTCCATTCATAGTTAGTGGTTGGGTGAAGCCATTTATTGTCAAACTACTGTGTTTTCTCTTTTTCAATCATAATGACAACCCAAAACATCCAAATGACCCTGATCAAAAGTTCACATACCCCATTTCTTAATACCTTGTATTGCCCCCTTTACCATCAATGACATGTTGAAGTCTTTTGTGGTAATCGTGGATGAGGTTCTTTATTTTCTCAGATGGTAAAGCTGCCCACTCTTCTTGGCAAAAAGCCTCTAGTTACTGTAAATTCCTGGGCTGTCTAGCATGAACTGCGTGCTTGAGCTCTCCCCAGAGTGGCTCAATGATACTGAGGTCAGGAAATTGAGATGGCCACTCCAGAACCTTCACTTTGTTCTGCTGTAGCCTCCTACATTTTGTAAGAAGACAATGTTGATGCCCAGCAATTTTGAGGTCTTTCCTGGCTTTGGCAAAGCCCACGTAAAACATTCACAAGCTCAACCTGAAGCCAATCCTTATAGTCTTGGTTGTGTGGTTCTGGTTATTGTCAGATTAAAACGTTACTTTTCATTCCAGTCTTATGTGCAAAACAAAGGTTTTTATCAATAATATCTATATACTATGCAACTGTAAGAAGAAGCCAAAATGAGATGTGTATCTTACTGTTCTACATGTGACTGATAGGAACGAATGTCTACTAATTGCTACATAAACCAAGTGTGGAACACAAAATTTCTGCTCCTTGATGCCCTGACACACAAAGGTCAATGACTATATAGCTAATTACTTACCATAGTGTCTAATGCTGTATCTCTCTGATGCTACTTTTGTATGGGCACAGTTTAAAAATAGAAAAATCACAAATAGCCACTATAACCTTACATACATAGTTCAAAATAACAAATATATATGTGGGTAAATATACAATAGCTATAACGTACAATTTTGGCAACCCAGAAAGGCACAGTATAGTCAGCAAACATTCCCAATAGTATGTGGAAGGGGCTCTAAACACATTCAATATGTCTTTCCAGCTTTTAATTTGTGCCATTCTCGGGACCAGAGCAACTGTACATGAGGTCAGGTGGCTAAAACTGACAGAATCAATTGTCAAGCAGGCTGAGCATTTACAACAGTAGCCTATGAAGGCCTCATATCAGCTTCTTATCAGCCACAATCTTCACTAGGAGCACCTCAGTGGAGGAATGGTATCTAGGCATAAGGTAATTTGCAGAGTGGAGTCCCATGTAGGCTGCTAGATACATGGGAGGAACCCATTTAACCCATGTTGATCTTTTAGTTGCGGAGAGGCTCCCAATGTATTGCAGGAATTACATTAGGAAGTACAAATGTCTTGTCTAACTCTGTTGGAGTAACAGCAGATTGCCCACATATTGAAGAAAAACTAGATACTAAAGAAGACAATCGTCCCAGTAGTAGAGCAATACTGCAGCTCTATCCTCCTCCTCACAAACCTCTGGCTCACTTTGAGCCCCAGACTGTTCAACCTAGTCCACCTACCAAAAGACCTAAATAACTTATTGTATTCAAGAACCTCATTCACATTCAGGTTATGACATTAATTGAAACAGAACATTGTTTTTATTCGATCACCCATGACAGCATCATGATAGAGGGGATCCACCCACCAAGGACAGGAAACCTACAGGCTAAAAAGGGTGGCACCTCTCCCTCGCATCAGTTGGTTTCCTGTCCTTGATGGGGGAACCTGTGCTGGCTTACCTGTGAAGATAGAAGAAGGAAGTTCATTTTCAGACCTGGACAATGGGCTTAAGGCAGTGATCCCTTCTCTGCCTCATCCGTTGCAGGATGCCTGGAAGCGCCACAGTGGGTCCACTTGTGAGCAGATGCAAGGTGAGTAGCGTCCCCTGACTGGGGATGAGCCACTCTTGCGTGGCTCAGGTGAGCATAGGAGTGGCTTGCCCTGTTCTGACCTCCATGCAGCACGACGCCGAAACCAGAAATGTCACACGTCTATAGCTGGGAGGCAGGCAGATGACGAGCGGTCACACTGCTAGGCGATGTGGTTGATGCTGTTCCTTTATGCTGCAGCAAGTGACTTGCCCAGGGGGTGACTGCACATAAAAATCACACCGGAAGATGTGGGGATAATGCGGCGAGGCGCTCCCTGCTGGTGGAGGAAGTGAAATGATGGACACCAGGAGGCTTGTGAAGACAGGAGCTATGTGACCCGGAAATACCGGGGTACCGGTGAGCACAGGTGCCAATATAAAGGTAAACTGGCATCTCTGCAAAGGGCTTCCTAGCTCACCTTTCCTCATTATCATGGAGACAGATTTGGAGCAGCAGCAGCCACCACAACAACAGCTGCAGCATGTGAAGCCCCAGGAGCGAATGGAGCAGCGGCATCCCCGGGTCAATAGAGGGGGCAGCTGAACCACAGAGAGACAGGGTCGACTAAAGATAGCAGATCTAGTCAGCAAAGCTGCAGCAAGGTGGACTAATCAGCAGTCTCAAGGGATGATCTCCCGGCTGAGATGTGTTCATCCTTTAAATCGGTACCATTTGATTACAGAATTTGGTAAGTGATATTCCTGAAAATTTCACTTTGCAATGTGGTTCACCTTCTTTCTTGTAATTTATTGCCAGGGAAAAAAGTGTGTGGCTAAAACTAAGCACAAAGAATGTGCTCTGTGTAAGACCTTGTTACCCGACTCCTGTCAGAAGAGGCTCTGTCAATCCTGTGTAGAGCAGACAGTGACCCATAGTCTCCCCACCGACTTAAGGGCCATCATAAGAGTAGAAATTAAAAGGGTCCCTTAGATCCCTTTCCCAGAAAGAGGAAAAAGAAAGGGAATAAGGATGGAAGGGTTAGGGAGGCCTCCCTGACTTCTGACATTTCCTGTAAAGTGGACTATAGGGATGACTCGGGGGCCTCCTCACTAATTTCATCATCGTATATTGAGTCAGGGCTCCACTGTTTTCCTCTTGAGGAAGTGGATAGGCTGGGGAAATCAGTCAGATCCACTATGGGCATTATGGACACTAGTGTTATGATTTGGTAGCTGAGGAGAGCAGGCACAAAAGGCAATAGACCAGAGAGGTTGGAATCTATTGGATTGCAGTACCCTGACTAACCACCACAACTAAAGGCAGCCGTGGAGCGTACCTACGTTGGTCCTAGACGCCTCGTCACAACCTGAGAAGCTAACTACACCTAAAGATAGAAAGAGGAAAACTATCTGCCCCGGAGCAGATCCCCAAAGAACATAGGAAGCCCCCAAACATGTAATGGCGGTTAGACAAGAGGAAATACAGACACAGACAGAAAATAGTATGAGCAAACGTTGGGGCCCAATCTTCCTAGACAGAAAAGGATAGGAAGGACACTTACTGCAATCCAAAAAACCCTAAAAAAATACCAACACACTAATTGCAAAAACACCTGAGATCACACGACCTCTACCACCTAAATTAGTTCTCTGGTGTAACAAAACTAAGCCGCAGCCACAGAAAAAACTGGAAAAGGCAAATGAACAAACTACTGGCTGAACTAAACAGAGAGGAGCACAAGCCCCCGGAGGGGACCTGGCAGACCCCCACAGAAGTGCAGGACAAAATGCAAAAAGCAAGCACAAAAAACTAAAAGAAGAAAATGTCTTATCTGTTAGCAGAAGATGCAGGCACGAAACAGCAAGCTTCAAAGTGAACCAGGAACAAAAGTTGAGACCAGAACAATTGATCACCGGCAACCCTGATGGGAGGGAACCTCCCTTATATAAGACCAGTCAGTAACACCTGATCGCCAATCTTCACAATCTTCATTGAATAGTTCAGTACTGTTTGTAACCACCAGAGGGAGCTTCTGCTCAGAATTCATTTCTAGCACATTCACAACACACTAGGCCTGAGAGGTCAGTGCAGGATATAATGTTCCACAACCTGGATCAGAGGAAAAAAGGAAACGAAGGTCCTTCCCATTGAATGAAACGATCAGGGCCTTAGTGCAAAAATAATGGAAGAAGACGAAAAGGAAGGTCTCCCTAGCCCCTTTTTTGAAAAGAAAATACCCCTTTGAAGAGCTGTCTTTGTCTTTTTGGGACAAAGCCCCTAAACTGGACGTTGCAATAATGAAGGTTTCCAAAAGAGCTTCTCTGCCCTTGGATGCTATGGGGGCATTGAGAGATCCCCTGCATAGGAAAGCAGACACCTTTTTTAAGGGGACTTGGGAGACATCTACTGGTGCCCTGAAACCGGCTGCAGCAGTGACATGGGTGGCCAGGTCCTTGATGATCTGGCTGGACAGACTGGAATCCCAGTTAAAGGACAGGTTGACAAGGGATGACAGCTTAGCCACTATTCCGCTTATGCAGGGGGCAGGCCTTCCTATCAGATGCCTCAAATGACTCTGCAAGGTTGGCAGCAAGGTTGGCCACCCTTTCCAATGCAGCCCATAGGGCTTTATGGCTGAAATGCTGGCCGGGGGACATCCAGGCCAGGTCGTGGCTGTGTTTCATACCTTGTGAGGGAGAGTATCTCTTTGGCCTCACCCTGGACAAGATCCTGGAGAACGAAGGGGATGCCAAGAAGGGGTTCCCCAGTCTTTCTGTAACTAACTACAAATGATCCTTCCGAAGAAGGAAGTTTGTCTGGAGGAGGCCTTTCAGGGAGCTGGACAAGTCCAAAGATTGTAGAAGAAAAGGTAGAGGCCTCATGTTCCCAACCTCTTCCGGGGAGGTCAGAAAAACAGGCCAATGATTCCCAGCCCAGGTGGGGGGAAGGCTTTCTTCCTTCTTCCCTGCCTAGGAGGGCATTTCGACCAGTGTCTGGATCATCAACCTGATTAGATCAGGATCGACATTGGAGTTCCTGTCAATCCCGCACAAAAGTTTGTTTTGACCCCTCCTCGTTCTTCCTGGAAGGAGCAATTGGCACTAGAGACAGAGGTTCTTGACTTAGTTCAGAAAGTCGTCCGCCTGGAAGTCCCGAAGTCTGAAAGAAGGAGGGGGTTCTATTCTACTCTCTTTCTAATAACCAAGCTAGGCAATGCCTTCCAAACTATAGTTAATCTAAAGGCTGTCTAAACAAGTTCCTGAAAGGGCAGTCTATTAAAATGGAATCCGTCAAATTAGCAATAAAATTGCTTTTTCCCAGTTGTTTCAGGGAGAGAGGTTTTTCCCCAAATCTCGTATCTACTCTGCTTCAAAGTAGGAAAGCAGTCATGACCAGGATATATGCTAGGACTTGGAGAAAATTGTTGTCCTCTTCAGGTTCTAGGGTCAAAGAGAGGATACTGGAAGGGAAGATCTTGGATTTTTTTGGAGAAAGGCCTGGAGTTAGGTTTGTCCAGCAGTGCTTTAACAGTGCAGGCCGAAAACGCCATCAGCCATGTGCTTCACAACTCACAGGCACCTGCAATTTTCCATAATTGAATTCTCTCATCGTGCAGTTTAATCTTACCAATTACACCAAGTTGTAGTAATGCTGCAGCAAGGGTTTTCCTGAAGGAGTACTATTCACAATAAGTTTCTGAAAAATAGAACTTTTTTTCTCTCTACAGGTGAGCAAAGTGGAAAAAATAACATTTCAAACAGCTTAAAGGCTACATGGGGTAATAGTTTCACAGTTCAGTACTAATGTTACTTTTCTAACAGAAACAGAGACAGAAAGCTCCAACGGCCATGTGCTTCACCACTCACAGCTCGCTATCAATGTCATTCTTCTCCTGACAGAAAGGTACAGCTCTTGAACATCAGTTTGGCAGTCCAAATTACAATTCATAACAGCAGAGTGGCAATGGTTGTTCTCTCAGGCACAGAAGCAATTTGTGAATCATTTCCTGCTAAAGGTGTAATGTGGCTTGGAGTTTGTAAAGCCTCCTTAAAGGGATTTTTTCATTAAAATAATGATCTCTTATCTGATTTTTATGTAAAATGTTTCTTTAGAAAAAAAAGGTGATAGTTGTTCATATTTATACTTAAAGATAATCTTGTAATTTTCACACTAGCCACTAAGCCTAATTTTAGTCTAAGGGCTCCTTTCCATTTGTGGGAAAAAAACGGTCCGATTTCTGGATGGAAAAAACGGTCTGAATATATGCAATTGTCATGCGATTGTCATGCGATTTGTATGCGATTTTTAATCGCACCATCCGTTTTCCATCCGTTTTCCATCTGTATGCAATGCGATTTTAACATGACGTTTTTCATAGAGCAGTTATCTCTATGTAAAAAATCATATAAAAATCACATTGTCAAAAAAAATTTACACAAAAAGCAAATAATTATATATATACAGTACAGACCAAAAGTTTGGACACACCTTCTCATTCAAAGATTTTTCTGCATTTTCATGACTATGAAAATTGTAGAATCACACTTAAGGCATCAAAACTATGAATTAATACATGTGGAATTATACATTACACTTTACAAAAAAGTGTGAAACAACTGAAAATATGTCTTATATTCTAGGTTCTTCAAAGTAGCCACCTTTTACTTTGATTACTACTTTGCACGCAGAAAAGGTGAACGGATGGACTCTACATGCCTAGTTTCCACCGTGAAGCATGGAGGAGGTGGTGTGATGGTGTGGGGTGCTTTGCTGGTGACACTGTTGGGGATATGGTTTTCACTAACAATTACATGAGTGGCTGTGTGCAAAATTTCACACATGTAGGGGATAATTAAAGGTGTAAATTCATTGTAAAAAAATGCGTGTGCTCCCGCTGTATTTTCTCAACCAGACAGACAAAGCCAGCGAGTGGGGGCAGGTAATTATAGCCTAGGGAGGGTGCATTTATTTTGTGCCCCCCCTGGCTACTAACATCTGCCCCCAGCCACCCCAGAAAAGGCAAATCTATAATTAGATGTGCCCTTTCTGGCACTTTGTCGGTCTATTCCCATTGCCCTGTAGTGGTGGCGAATGGGTTAATAATGGGTTAAAGCCACCTTGCTATTGAAAGGTGACTTTAAGCCAGGTTAATAATTGAGAGCTGTCAATTAGACAACTATCAATTATTAATCCCATTGAAGTAAATAAAAAAAAACACACACACATTAAGAATAAATAATTTTAATGAAATAAAAACACATTTTTTTGACCATCTTTTATTTAACTCTTAATCCTTGCGAAGCCTATGATCTCCTATAATAAAGAAAAAATAATAAAACAACATTATTCTTACCTATCCGCCGCTCTGTCACGTCCCACGCTGTAATCCTTCACAAAGGGTTAACTAGCTTTCAGCCAAGCAGTGCAGCTAATACTGCCTGCTCAGCTGAAAGCTCCTGAATGAATGACTTCCTCTCCCAGGGACAGGAGAGGATGTGATTACTGTGGGAATCTTAATTGAGAGCTTCCCACAGAAATCAGTTCACTTCAGGTCAGCGGGGACTCCCTCTGACGTCACTGATGCTGTGCGGTGTCCCCGGCTGACCTGAAGTGAACTAATTATAGTGGGAAGCAATCAATGAATCTTCCCACAGTAATCACATCCTCTCCTGTCGCTGGGAGAGGAGCTCATTCATTCAGGAGCTTTCAGCTGAGCAGGCAGCATTAGCTGCACTGCTTGGCTGAAAGCTAGTTAACCCTTTGTGAAGGATTACAGCGTGGGACGTGACAGAGCGGCGGATAGGTAAGAATAATGTTGTTTTATTATTTTTTCTTTATTATAGGAGATCAAGGGCTTTGCAAGGATTAAGAGTTAAATAAAAGATGGTCAAAAAAATGTGTTTTTATTTCATTAAAATTATTTATTCTTAATGTGTGTGTTTTTTTTATTTACTTCAATAGGATTAATAATTGATAGTTGTCTAATTGACAGCTCTCAATTATTAACCTGGCTTAAAGTCACCTTTCAATAGCAAGGTGGCTTTAACCCATTATTAACCCAGGCTAATCAGTTTAGTTCAGGTCAGCCGGGGACTCCCTTTGACATCACTGATGCTGTACGGTGTCCCCGGCTGACCTGAACTGTTTTGCCTGGGAAGCAATCAATTAAGCTTCCCAGCTAATCACTTCTTCTCCTGTCACCCGGGAGAGGAACTCATTCATTCGGGGGCTTACAGCTAAGCTGCCAGCATTAGCTGCACTGCTTGCTGCAAACCAGTTAACCCTTTGTGAAGGATTACAGCGTTGGACCTGACTGAGCACTGGATAGGTAAGAATAATGTTGCTTTACTATTTTATTTTTATTACAGGAGAACAAGGGAATCGAAGGAATACCAGTAAAATAAAAGATGGTCAAAAACTGTGTGTTTATTTCATTAAAATGATTTTTAATTAAAGTGTGTGTGTTTTATTTTTATTTCATACAATAGGATTAATAATTGAGAGTTGTCTAATTGACAACTCTCAATTATTAACCTGGCTTAAAGTCACCTTCCAATAGCAAGGTGGCTTTAACCCATTATGAACCCATTAGCCACCGCTACAGGGCAATGGGAATAGACGGGCTAAGTGCCAGAAAGGGCGCATCTAATTATAAATTTGCCTTTTCTGGGGTGGCTGGGGGCAGATGTTAGTAGCCGGGGGGGGCACAAAAAAAATGCACCCTCCCTAAGCTATTATTATCTGCCCCCACTCACTGGCTTTTCCTGTCTGGTGGAGAAAATAGCGCGGGAGCCCACGCGGATTCCGCCAAAAACGGATGAAGACGGATCCGCCAGCCATAGGTGGCCATTATACAAATCGGCGGACGTGATGGATCCGTCATGGTCTGCCTTTTCGACGGACACAAAAAACGTCCCAGTAGATGTTTTCCAAGAGCGATGCATGCCAAAATAATGACGGATCCGTCATTTGACGGATTGAACGGACGCCCATCCGTCAAAATCCGTCACTAATGCAACTCAATGGCAAAAAAACGGATCCGCCAAAAAAACGGCGGATCCATTTTTTTGACGCTTTGACGGATTTTGACTGACACCTTAAACAGAAAACATGGGTGCACTAAAAAACCATATCATATGTAGGGAGGTGCGAACCGGTAGAAGGAAACAATGTAGCATCAAGAGAAAAGAACCACCGTATATGACGCACTCTACACAAAATCAATACAAAATGTAGAAAAAAATATGAAATTTTATTGACACATGAAAATATAGTGAATTAAAAACATGATTAAAAACAATTGAACCATGATACAGAAATTTGCCTGGATGAAGGTACTCTGTATAGTGAAGTATAAAATGCTAAAGTAGAATATAAATTCATATAATAACATGCAATGACTTCAGTCAAATAAGACTACACTATACCAGACAATAATACACCTGATGCAAATAATGAAATGCAAGGATGAGCTGAGAATACCAAAGTCTAAATATCAGCTAATAGAGGATCTGTATGGACAAAACCATGATACGAAAGCATGGCAGTCAGATAATGCGTGTGTTATGCAAAATGCATAAACCCACTGAACATGCACAAGATAATAGTCATAGAGCCAACAGAAGGTCCCAGCCAAATATCCCAGCTCTGATCCAAGGAAAAAATAATTACCCAAGACAAACCCTCATAATAGAGGGACAGATGAATAGGCAGAGGTCAAGATCATGGTTCAGGGAAGGGTCCCACGGGTTCCGCCGTAGCTAGTACGGCTTCATCAGGGAAAGTGCAAGACCATAACCAGACCACCTATATATACGCAAAGAATCAAAAGAAAATGACCTGCATATGTGAGCCCAGACGCCGCTACTAAGGACGGAAGTGAGCGGTGTTCAAATCAGTTGTGTGCAGACGTCTCTGCCACACAGAACACACCGCGCCTGCGTGCAGTGAGTCTCATACTCTGACACGCACGCCTTATTAGGCAAAAAGCAAGAGATGCGAAGGTGCGCATGCGCAGTGTCTATGCGGCAGCAAGTGAATGCAAGCGTTGCTCCCGGGAGCTGGAAGGAAACAAACGGGAAACCACATACGGGAAAACCAAGCACCATGCACACAACATAATCCAGGCATACCTCCGAAATGGGTAAACACAAAAGGACATGTAATATAGAATATAGTTTATTGATAAATATGAATAAAGATACATAGATAGAGGTCCAGGCAGAACCAAAGGTGAGAGCATGAAAGGGCCTAGTACCAGATAGGTAAGAGGGGCCAAATCAAAGCAAGCTTACGAAATATAATGAGGGGTACCACTAATGCTCATAAAAAGAAATAATTAATCCATGATGATAGTAGCAATCGGCCAATCAGGTAAGTATCCATAAGAAACACTCATCAACCGGACAAAATAGTCCACAGTTAGAGTCCTAAAGGTGCTTCTAGTGTAATAAATATAGAATAGGAGCAATCAACCAACCAAATATGGATTATAAGTATAAGTATATCTTATACTGACATCAAACAACTGAAGTGTGAAAGAGGCCTAAGTTGGCATTTGCATTGGTATATTCAAGTGACCCACCCAGCATGTTTGGTGATTTATTTGCAGCCAATGAACTTGCTGGGCTTGCTTGCCAATTACAGTAATGCTGGCACCATCTTTGGTGTGACATTACTGTGATTGGCTGGCCTTACAGCATCATAGGGGATATTTAATCCCTGCGTAGGGAGAGCGTAGTGTGAGCATAGGGAGAGTGAAAGGAGAGTTTGTGATTTCTAAAAGCTCTTTTAAGAGCTCATAAGGGTGAAGATTAGTTCTTTGTTAGGTGGAGATATCGTAGGGAGAGATTTAATAGGAGGCAGAGTGAAAAGCAGGCACTTGGGTGTTATCACATCATCGTTGCAAGTACATGCTGCAGATATAATGCAAAAGAGAAAAAAAACGCCAGCTCACCAAACTTCCAGGTGCAAAGGAACCACGTCCTGATGAGACAACAGGTTGCAGAAAAATCAAAGTCTTTGATCCAGCTCCTTGGATTAAAATGTCTTCAAATTTTATTCAAATAATTAAAATGACAGCAGACATGATCCAAGACTGCACCAATATTGCACAAAGGGATTGCAAGCGACGCATTTATCTTTAAGCGGTCTTGGATCATGTCTGCTGTCATTTTAATTATTTGAATAAAATTTGAAGACATTTTAATCCAAGGAGATGAAACAAAGACTTTGTTTTTTCTACATGCTGCAGAGCTCTACTATTTTGCATTGTGTTGTATAGTTTAGAATTAGGAACAGACTGTGGGATTAGGGAGAGATAGGCAGGGTTTCATCCACTACCATAATATACAAAGCAACTCTTTTTAGAGCCAAATGATATTAGTACCAGCATATACTAAACCAATTTTTCTGAACATACATAATATTCCGGGGTAGCAGCACATATAAAAAAAAGTTTTTTTTGCAGCTAAATAATATTCCTCAGTGCCAGCATATAGTGACATCCTTTTTAAAAGCTAATTTCTAAATAATATTCCTCATCTATTGCTTAAATAGCTAATATTTATCTAGCAATTGAGCGAATAGCGCAAACCTGCTGAGCTACGGAAACGTCACTATTTACCATTAATTTCCCTGAGTCTGCTGTTGGCGTGTCTCATAAAGGCAATCTAAAAACTCCCAAAAAATTTCTATTGGTTAAATAAACAGCGTACTTTTTATCTAGCAGTTGTATGACTGGCGAAAGCCATACAAAGATACGCAAACGTCACAATTTACCAGTGGCAAAAATTTTCCTTAGTTTGCTGTTACCTGTTGAGGAGAGCCATAAGATCAAATACTTAATTAACCACAAAACGTAAGAGATTGAGAGAAACGACCCATAAAGTGTATTATTTCACCTTACATAAGCTTGCTCAGATCCAAGTGACACTAAAGATGGCTGCAATTTCCTGTTTCACCACACACCATGTGCTTGTATCCAAGATGATGCCCACCCTGATGACCTCATAGATCTGCCCACGATTATGCCCACCATGATGACCTCATGGACCAACCCAGCCTGGTGACCACATGGATCCACCCAAGATGACGCCCATTGCCCAACCCACTAACCAATGGAATGCATCAAATCACTCCCATTTTACAGCTAACCGAGCCCCTTACAGGGATTATATAACTACAGTGCCTACAAGTAGTATTCAACGCTCTGCAGATTTAGCTGGTTGACACATGCGAAATTAACTTGGCA
>VIAB01004250.1:123302-133414 GCA_009801035.1 Oophaga pumilio | reverse complement strand
TCTCGGTAGCGATATCGCTATGTGAGACGGGCCCTTTAGTCACTGGAGACTTGTGAACCCTCACAGCATGCACAGTGTTTTGTTAGAATTCTCAGTTGCAGGCAGTGGTCGGTCAAATGACCGCAAGTATGCGATTTGCATACTTTCAAGCACATTCCAACTAGACATGTCCGGCCTCGCTTAATGCAAATCTATTGATTGAGCGCGTGCATGTTTAGTTGGCTCGTGACCGCGTGTATGTAAATCGCATATATATGGTCACATGGCCACCTGCTACTGGACAATCCTGACGGTGCACGCAGTGAGGATCCATAAGTCTGCAGTCTTATGGCATGGCTGCAGACTTGAGCTGCAAGTCTGATCAACCCCCCTAAGAGGTTATAGACAGAGTCAGCTTTTTTTGTTTTCTTTTTTTTTTTTGTAATAATTCAGCAGTTTACATCCAATCTCGGAATCAGTGAAACTTTCTTCATTCCAAACCTTCTTATTAGCTAATTTCCAGCCCCGTGATTATAATGAGCAGTGCATTCTCTTTGAGTCATCGCTAACATTGGGACACTATTGAGCTGTCTATCAAAGGAACTTTCCTAAAGTATTTGAGATTTCTAGGTCACCATTGTTCCATTGAGTAATTAAAGAAAAGGGTTTTTTTCCACTTGGTATCACATTAGAAGTATATTAATTGGTGGAAGGTTGAGCCCTCTAAAGGGAAGGAGGAATAAGGTTGAATGGTCTTTTCAAGTCACATGAAAGTTGAAAGTTTGCTTGGATGAATGTACAATAATTAGATTAATAAGTAGCTTAATTTATCACAGCTGAGGATTTCAACAGCCCAATGTTAGAACAGGGGGAAAGCTTAGGCTGTTTCTGGTAATTCCACAAAAACAACTATCCATTAATTGTGCCCGGTTCTGTGTAATGTGATTATGCCTTTTCTTTATTTTATATCTGATTCAGATTCTTTGTAACATATAATCATACCATCTAATAGAATTACGATAGTATTACAAGATTTATATTACAATTCTTATGTTTGTTTTGATAAAAAAAATATTTCCTGTCAGTTTCACTGTGAGTTTTGCAGTCAATGTAAATGGTATGTCTTGGTAGTGCCCTACCAGGACCTTCCACCTCAATGACTTCATTTTTTTGTGCAATGCTTGGTAGCAAAGTATGGCCATTTTTGGACCATGTGGTCTTGTTTTTCTTTTTGCGAGCATGTCTTTCTCAAATAAGAAACAGAATAAAATGGACAATGGATAAATAAATGCTGATGTGATCAGGTTTTGTAGGCTGAAAAGGAAACTGGGAAAAATATCACATTTTGACTGAACTGAAGAATGATGAATAGAATGAAGTTTAAATAGTGTAAAATCAAACTATTATATTGGAAAATGGTCCACTATGAGCCACCAAGCAATCACACTCCATTCACAGTAATATATTTTATCTAATTGTGCATGCTGTTAGAACCACACTATTAAGAAGTGTCTTCATTGCGGAAAGACACGGGCAGCATAGCTCAACCAGATCAGATGTACTCCACCTCTGTACCTGACTAAGCTTTTATGCTTTTAATCCTATTTTTGCATTCATAGAATTAACCCAAGTTTTCACAACCTGGCTCTTTGTATCCTCAGCCACCAGAATACTTCATGACTAACTGAAGCGGCTCGCCAAGCTCCATGGACTTTGGATCTATCTCATTCTCCTGGGACCAAACGAAGCCCTGATATATGCATAATCTTGGTCCAATTTCTACTTGAAACAAAGTGCTGATTCCTAATTACTAGTTTCCAAAAATAAAGTACCATAATGACTCCTGCAGTTTTACTACACTTTCATGCAATTCTTTACCAGGATCATACAAAGTTGCTCTGCCATACCGTGCTACCAATATTCTCAGTTGGCTGCACAGAACATTATTAACATTATGGCCCTATGTGCAGCAGTGCCCGGATCGCCATTGTTGGCCACCAAGAGAATAGAGATATGTGACCAGTCAGATTGGCCCACAGGAGAACAGGAGAAACCCCTGGTGGACCCCTGTGCAGTAGAGAGTCCCAATCCACTTGATTAGCTGTGTGTAGTCAAAGGCAGCATCTTACCATTCAGCTTATTATTACATAGAATCCTAGGTAATATTGTACAGGGTAGTGTAATATTTGTATGTAGCTGAAAAGTTAGCTCCCAAAGTCAACATTACTGTTTTTTTTTGTAGTCTTACTTTTAATACATTTAGGAGGCCGTAATGGCACAACGAATATAAAAAACGTAGAGTAGGACTGCTCCATATGAGAATGCCTTGTCGTGGCGGGGTGGCTCAAAGAATTGATCAATTATTTGCCAAATGTCTCATTTATAAATACAGTTAGAAACCAATATGTGCATATGCACTTTATGTATTGCATGCTGACCATAGGCAGCGCTGGCTTCTCCCCCTTTTTTACTTAACATTACTGGTGTGCCTTTTGCACTCCAGTCCGGCACTGCATGTGACTACTTTAAGACTTGATGAGATTAAGGGCCCTACTTCACTTTCCTATGGTCAATGCAAGTTTCACAAGTCTCCATCTCTATGGAAAGTTAGCAAACATAGGAGTAGCCTACCATGTAGTGAATTACACTTTAATTTTGCCATTGTTTGCACAAGAATTTCTTATTCAAGAATAGTAAACCCATAAGATTCCCTTCTTCCTTCTTTCTACAGCACATCCTCTGCTTTTTGTATATGTAACATCTGTCCCGGGTATCCTGGGCTTCGCTCCCTTCTCCTGGCTCTGCTACCCTCTGTTGAGCTCCACACCGAGTTTTGCAGGTTGCCCAGCGTGGATCAATTACATCATCTCCCTAGACCTTTTTAAAGCCCATTGACACACAAACACCTGTGTCTTGGGATTGTGTCTTGATCTCTTTGTTTGGTACTGTGCTTTACTTGCTTCCATGCCTGCAAGGTTTGACTCAACCATCCTACTGCTTCTGAGTATCAAGTCCTCGCTGACCACATGCCATTCAGCCTCCTACTTCAACACCCAGGGTTCGTGTGCCCAACCGGACCTGGGGCTTAGAAGATCCACCTTACCTGGTAAACTTAACAATATACCCCTGACCTACCAATATGGACAGGAACCAATAATTCTGAAGCTAAATAAACACAAAACAAGGATAAGGATATGATACTTTTTAACCAGCACAATACAAGTGATGGTATATTCCATGACCAAACACAGCTCTGTGTTATCATCACTGGCCCTTAACCTTTCATTCCATAATCCTCTGCAATGCCTTTGGCATCAATAATGCTAAGTTGACTGCTATTTCCTTACCCGATTTTAAAGGTTTTCTTATCAAATTTTAAACTCCAGGGAATTTTCTACAACTTATAAAAATGCAAATAATTATACTTTGCACACACAAAAAAATATGAACCCTTTACTGGCAAATCTTCCAAATCATCCAGAATGCTACAAACATTTTTTCCTTCAATCACATAATAAAAGGCAAATTACATGTTGCTGCTATTTATCACTACTAATGTCAAACAGAATTAATATAACTTCTTAATCCCTGTATTAGTATAAACAAAATGCACAGCACTATAATTAAGAAGACTTTTGGCAGGCAACTTAGCATCCAGTGAAAAGACTGCTTTACACTAACATGGCTCCCATCAGCGATGACAATGAGGGCGAAAGTCTGTAGACAGTGCAGCAGTATAAACCAGTATCACTTGTAGAAGACATTTACAAGTACTCAGAAATAGTAAAACTGTTAATTTTTAATTTATTGCAATGAAATCTTAAATTATATAAAGTAACTAATATTAAAATATGTAACCAAATGTAAGCTTTTCTAGAGAATATATTTTCAGAAATTTATATTTTTATTTCTAATTTTTTCACATGAAAATTTTTATGTGCAATCCATGCATTTCGGTCCTATCTTATCGATTTATACGGTCGTCGGAATGGACATTTACTCTGGTCTGAGTCTTGTCTTCAGCCTACATTAAATGATGGTGTCTGACTTGAAAGATTTAGTCTGGGGATCTGCAATTTGTTCAGTGATGCGGGTTCTGAGTTAAGGACTGGCTGGGTTTTTAATTTATTTTGAAAAATATTTAGACTTGAGAGTCCTCAGTGGTTGATACCTTTTAATGGATAACTGAAAAGATGGTAACAAATTGCAAGCTTTCGAGACTACTCAGGTCTCTTCATCAGGCTAGACTAATACAAAATCTGAAGAATTTTGTATTAGTCTTCGCCTGATGAAGAGACCTGAGTAGTCTCGAAAGCTTGCAATTTGTTACCATCTGTTCAGTTAGCCATTAAAAGGTATCAACCACTGAGGACTTTCAAGTCTAAATATTTTTCTATCTACTGGCTAACACGGTACGAAGATACACATCTTTCCTAATTTATTTTGGTATCTTGTTTGAGCAGCAGCGTAGCTACCGGGGTGGCAGAGGGTGTGACTGGCCCAGGTCCCAGGCTCAGGGGGCCCCAGCAAGAGCTATGCTACCCTACACTACTGTGCACACCGATACAATTAAAGCTGTAGAGTTGGGAGACACGAACTCCCTGCACTACCGCTGACCGTTCTGTAGACCATAGGTTGCTTTAAGACTGTGGTAATCAAACAAAAAAGTTCCAGCAACAAACATCCTAATCAGATTGTTGAATAGACGTTAAAACTTCATCTTTATTGTAATGCCTTTAAAAACATGCTGTTAAAATTGTAAATCCAGGGGATTACGCGTTTCGAACAAAAATGTTCTTAGTCATAACCATTTATAATTTTAACAGTATGTTTTTAAAGGCATTACAATAAAGATGAAGTTTTAACGTCTATTCAACAATCTGATTTGGATGTTTGTTGCTGGAACTTTTTTGTTTTATCACCACAGCCGATTTTTCTGAGCACCATCCTGGAGTCCACACCCAAAGCCACAGAAATTCATCTAATGGTGAGCTGAATACCCTTTTTTTCTCCTATTTTGCTTTAAGACTGTGGTCTATAGAACTTCAGAGGTGCTGACTCACACGCAAGACGCCAGAGTCATGGTGTGGTGACGGGACTCTGACATCCTGTCGGTGCGTCACAGCGAAGACAGCGCATTGGTCCGCCCAGGCCTTGCCGGTGACCCTGTATTAGGTGAGTATATGATGTTTTTATTTTGATTAAATCTTGTTAATGAATGAAACAATGGGGGACCCTGAAACAGTGGGGGGCCCTCATACTTTATGGGGACTACTGTGGAGGCCCTCATACATTATTGGGACTAATGTGGAGGCCATTCTAGTTTGAAGGCTAATGTCAGGGCCATTATGTAGTTTGGGGGCTAATGTAAGGGTCATCATACAGTTTGGGGCCTAATGAGGGGGCAATTCTACAGATTGGGGACTACTGTGAGCGTGCTCATACATTGTAGGGACATCTGTGAGGGTCCTCAAATTATTGGAGCTTTTTTAGTTTGGCAGCGAATATAGGGGCCATTATACAGTGTAAGAGCTAATATGTAGCTCATTACACTGTTTGGGCTCTTATGTAAGAGCCATTATATAATTGGGGGCTAATGCCAGAGTCATTATACAGCGAATAAGCTAATATACAGCATGGGAGCTAATGTGGGGCCCATTATACAGTTTGGGGCTTACAGTGGAGGTCATTATACCGTTTGAGGGCTAGTGTGGGGACTAGTGTGGAGGCCATTATACAGTTTGGATTCTACTGGTAGGGCCATTGTACAGTCTGAGGGCTTCTGTGGGGATCATTATACAGTGTTTTGGGGGAGCAGTGGGGACATCACACTATGTATAGTGGAGCTGTGGGCCCATCATAGTGTATATAGTGGAGCTGTAGGGACATCACACTCTGTATTAGGGACCTGTAGACCCACCATAATGTGTATAGAGGAGCTGTACATTGGGAGATTTAGTGGACATTATTAAACGTTAAGTGGTCACTTAAGAAATATTATTGTTATAGGGGCACTCAGAGTATTATGGCCATCAAAGGGGCAAAATGTGGGCACTGTTTTCTAGGGCTCTTGCACAGAACATTAATATTTTCTAGGGGGGATTTGTACCATCTAGAGGGCACAAAGGAAGCATTATTACTATGTAAGGTACACAGTGGTGACATTATTATGTGGGGCACTAAGAGGAGCGCTGTTTTTGTGTCACATAGGTGCAGTAATTGGGACACAACAGCACTGGCTCAGTATTTGGATATCAGCAGGATGAGGAGTCTGTGCAGGCTCATGATAGATGGGGACGGTGCTGGAAATGTGAGAAGTCATATGAGTCTTTGTTATAATCTCTGCACATGAGTCCTGGCTGGAAGAAGTCGTCATATTGGTCATAAAGAAATGAATGACTCCATCATAAAGAACGTCAGCTGTAAATTACTATATATATAACCGTACACCTTAAAAGAAAGGTAGTTTCTCGCACTCACAGCATATATTGCAATCTCTCCACTAGTTGAATAAATGGGTGCTGCTCCACTTCTAGCCAACGGTGCATGGAAAAAGAGTTGGCACTTCCATAATGCAATAAAACTTGAATTTCTTTATTGGTATATCTATTTAAAAAGTACCATGTATGGCTCCATATTGTATCTCTGACGCGTTTCTGGCTTAACACACACCCTTAATCGTAGAGATTATGTCAGCTCTTTTTCTTCATATATAACTGTACTGTAATCACATGTATGTTCTGCAGCATTGGCATCTACCACTATATGTCACCATATGGTTGTAACGTTGGTGCGCCACCATATTTGACAGAAATTAACCGAGGAATCTGATCTGGGGTGAGAATTTGCTTTACTCAAATATTTACCGTTCTCAAACATGACTTGGTTTAAGGGTCTGGACTGAGGACACAATTTAGGGGCATGGTCTAGAGTCTGTCATTAATAAAATTCCTTAATCTACAGTGTGGATTTATTTAGGGATGTGGTTTGGGGATTTTAGGCAAAGCTCAGAGAGTCTAACGCTCACACATACTCACAAATTTTACTAAACATCTTCTAGGTTTATCCTCAATGAAGCATTTTTAACTTCATGACATGATTCAGCTCATTACAGACTTTCTCCAACGATAATTAAGAGTCTGAGGTCTGAATGAATTTAGGAGTTTGATTTGGGGTCTTGAATCCATTTAGCAGTTCTGTCAGGACAGGGCTATGAATTATTTCATAACTGGCACATAGATTTAATATCGGGGTGAGTACATTAGTATATTCATAAATGGCCCAACAGCAAATATTTGGGCTCCATAATCTAGGGATTGTCTGGCCTTGGGCTACAAGTCTCTAGTCACTCTATGAGACTGCAGAAAAGTGAATGTTTAAGAAAATGATGGCTATATTTCTGTTAGGGCAGTGGGGACTCTAGAAGGTCTTTTTTACCTATACAAATCTTAAGGTACTGCCACACTAAACAATCCCGCTAGCGATAACGATAACGACGCATACTAATGCGATCGCTAGCGGGATTGTTTCTATATCGCTGATAGCGGCTTAACTTAGCGATGTCGTTAAGGACGCTATCGCGGTTAGCGATCTCCTTAACGACTTTAGCGGTACAAAAGTACCGCTAAATCGCTAAGAAAAGGTGCCACACTCAGCGATATATACTTACCAGCGGGGGCACCGACGATAAAATAGGGTCCGGAACGATGTCAGCGACGAGCGAGATCACAGCAGGATCTCAGCAGGGGCCACGTCGCTGGTAGATGCCGCACACCACAACATCGCTAACGGGATCGCTAAATAGTGACGTTTTTTAGCGATCCCGTTAGCGATGTTGTTTAGTGTGGCATACCCTTTAGGGAAATAAGTTTAGGCCTTGTATTGTCATGTGTTAATGCTGAGTGAACTTCCATCCTCCATGTTCAGTATCACTTCCTTCTTCTGAGTGTTTTCACCTTACATAAAAGGTTGTTTTTTTATGGCTCATTGACCACCAGCCCAACTTTTTAATTTTCAGTCCTTGTGATTCACTATCCTTAAAAGGAACCATGGCCCTATGACAGCAATACAGGTACCACCACTGTAAGAGACCTAAGTAAATGAGAGATCCAAACTCAACTATTGGTTGGTATGTACCGTACAGTAGTATGAAGTTTCACGGCAACGTCGTGAGTCAGAGTGGTCAAGGAGTCCAAGGTCAGAAGCCAGGAGGGTACATCATAAACAGAAGGAAGAAACAAAAGCGTAGTCAGGTAACGTTCAGAGGTCAGAGTACCGGGAGGATAACGGATCAGAGCTGAAGGGGTTAAACATGAGGATGGTCAGAATTAAGTCCAAGGTCAGGCAACAGATTAGGCAAACAGAACTCTAGCCACAGGAAAGCACAAAGCATAAACCTCACAGGCTGAATGTATGTCTGGCAGTTTTCTGGGAGACACAGCTCAGTTAAGAAGCATGGCCATTAACTGGAATAATGAACACATGGAGACAGCCGTCGCCTTACAGAATCAGATTGGATAGTCAAGCTGTCAATCAACACACTGACAGATTCAGCACACCCCTATACCAGATTGGACGGCCGAGCTGTCAGTAGCTGCATCCCAGACACACTGAGGGGTAGAACCATGACAAAAGGTTTGTCCATAGTCAAAAAGAAAAAAAAAGACAGGAAGAGGGCTGGCTGAAAATAGGTCAAATAGGTCCAACATAGGTTCCCCAAGTTCGGATATGTGTACACACCTAAAAAAAAATCCAGAAAACGTTCAAAAGAATGCACATACTGTATGCATTTTTATGTAAAAAACACTTGTTGTTCATGTGTTCAGGCTTTTGAGCATCTTTTAACAGCTTTAGGTGTCCAAAGACGCCAAGCAGTTAAAAGATATGACTTGATTATTCTTCAGGCATTTTCCAAGCTCAATACATTGCTATGCAAGTTAATGGGAATGCTCCAAAAATGAGCTGAAAAAGCATGGACGTCTTTTAGGCATTTTGCCAGCGTTTTTGCTTGAAATTATTCTAGAGGCTCTTCATTGTTGAATGGAGTTAGAAAAACACTGAAAAATGCCAGGAATACAAATACGCCACAAAAACATTTAAAAAAATGCAGGTGGTCAAAAGCATTAAATACAATTTTTTTTTCACAAAAAATGCTAAAGAAGACACTTCATTACTGTGATTTTGTCCTGATGAAGAAGTTTGAAACTTTACTTAACAGGTTAACAGCCGCAGGTGGATCATGATTCCATCCGCTGCTGTTTCGGGCACATGTCAGCTGTTCAAAACAGTTCACACGTGCTGGGAAAGATGTGGGCTGACCGCCAGAGCCCACATCAAAAGGGAGGGATTCCGACGTAGGCGTGCTATTATGCCCAACGTTGGAAAAGGGTTAAATATGTTTTTTTAATATACATGTCTATTTCCTTTGTCTGTATTGAAACAACACAAAAAAAAACAAGAAAAAAGACAAATTGGACATAATTTCACACAAAACCCCTAAAATGGACAGGAATAAATTGATGACACCCTAAACTTAATATTTGGTTACACACCCTTTGGAATAAATAACTGCAATCAATCGCTTCCTATAACCATCAACAAGCTTCTTATACCATGGAGCTCCGTATTAATAAGTAACCTGCTTCGACCCCTTAAAAGGAATGAATTGGAAAAAAAATCAACATTTAACAATTTATAGAAAAAGATTACACATCTATAATATAACGCTGGGAGCATCACTCTGTCCGAAGCCTTTATAGACTGCGCAAGCGCAACACGCTCTGGCTCCAGACAGAAGACGGCGTCCAGCGGTGAGGATTGTGTATGGCGCCGGAGATCGCAGTACGCATAGACACTGGATGCATACGGCGATCTCCGGTGCCATACTTACAAACTTACCTGACCAGGAGGAGCGTTGCTGCGGCGCTTCTCTTCTCGCTGGAGACCGGGGCAGGAGGCCAGGAGTGCGCGTCGGAATTGCGCATGCACATAGCGCTATCCGGCGCCATTTTACTGAAGACACATTTGCAGTGTGTCTTCAGCAATATGGCGCCGGACAGCGCGGTATGGAAATGCGCGTACTCCTGTGCCGGTCTCCTCCCCGGCCTCTGGCAGAACAGGGCAGTGCTGAAGCA
>VIAB01004250.1:57288-68628 GCA_009801035.1 Oophaga pumilio | reverse complement strand
CTCCAGGATAATGTGTGCCTTACATACCTGGGCCACACACTTGCAATACTAGTTGGCTTGTGACCTCATGCATGCAAATAACATACTGTACTTGCAATCACACCTCCTCCCCTCCCAGCGTCGTCATCGGAGTGGTACACAAGTCTGCAGTCACAGAGTGACTGCAGACTTGTAGTTTTACACCGGACAACCCCTTTAAATCTGAAAAATAGCATCATCCTCTGATTGGGCCTCTAGCACTGTTGGAAAACTAAACTATATGGAAGTAATATCAGAACCAGAATGAAAAAAACACAGAGTAGAAAATAAAACAGGCTAGACATACTTATCAGCTCACCATTCACGCAGTATCATTTGCTAAATTACGCCAAGGTTTGATATATAGGACACTGTATCCAAGAACTTTTTATAGTTGAAAACAAGTCAGGTGATTTTTTTTAAGCACATAAACAGAATAATGTTTTGTTTTTTTAATACACCATAATAACATTGGACAGGTGAGTACAAAGTGTGTGGGGGGTTTTGTATTTTTTTCAACACAAGCTTCTCTTCACTCCATTTATTATGCTTTGGGGTCTAGATAATAAATGAATAATATTATTATTATTATTATAATTATTATTATTTAGTCTTTTCACTGCAGTCAGGGTCATTTTTTATTTGGACCAACTTTATTCAGACCAAAACCAATCTGTCGACCGAATCGAACAACTCTCCCCTAACCAACTTTCAGGAGATTCATTCAACTCCAAATGGAATCCGTTAGGAACTGTTGAGTTCGCAATATATCCATCATATCTCCACTAATAATGGAAGCCATGATATCTGTGTAAAAAGAAATTGCCATCCTCATCCTTCTCACCAAGTAGAGGAACAATATGTAAGAGCGCAAGACGTAATCATCATCTAATGTTGGTTGAACCCAATAATATCACTACTAATATTAATATTATTTAACATTGATTATTATTAGTAGTCGACTATAATAGAGGAACATGACCATGTTCTACGACTATATGAATGGCCACAAAAGAAAAAAAAAACACAGATGTTATGCAAATTAACACTCTGTGGCCACCTGAAAAGACATAGCTGGAAGAATGAAGTTTAGGTTTATGAAAAAGTTTTTTATTTTTACCATAAAGGCTGATAAGTTCTGGAGCTACAGGAACTCCAATGGATCCCTTGACTGAAAGGTTCAGATTCTCATAAAACCATTACACAAAAAGTTTCCTAAATTTGTCATTGATTACTCATAACCTATACGAGAGAGATAGAGAAGAATTTTTTTTTGTTAGAGAAAGCCTAGTGTCTTAGAAAACTATCACCTACCTCTGGATTAACCAATGGTTTCCCCACATATACTATAACATTCCCAGAAATGTAAGGGTTAAATACATTTTTATTAACTAATCGTAATACAAAGTACAAGACTAGAAAGGTCCCTCACAATAGGGGATGTGGAGAAATCCTCATGATAACAACTATGATATTATTGAGTATAAAAATCGTAATAAACAAAAGGGTATAGATCAAAATAGTGGGTGATAACCCCATTTCCATATTTGCAACTAGCAGATACTATTCATTTAATTGGGTTGCAGCCAACTATAACAAAAGAAATATACAAAGCGTTACCACCTTGGCGATAAAGTCTGCAGCAGCCGCACCGAGATCAGGCACCTCTTCGCTCCATCCCGACGCGCGTTTTGCCCTGCTTCTTCTGGGGGTCGTGTTATTAATTCTATTCTTTAGTAGAGATGAGTGAATTTGTTCGGATTCGGTTCTGAATACGATCGGAATCGAATATTGTTTTTGCAATATTCGTTGAACACAGCCGAACGTCATTAGAGTCAATGGGAGTAGAAATTACCGAATATGTTCAGAACCGATCATAAGACATACTGGTACCTTCGGCATGAATATTGTTCAAATATGGCTCGAATATGTCAAAATCAGATTTGGGGACAAAATCCAAACAAATTCGCTCATCTCTATTATTTAGTAGTATTGATTATTTTTCTACTAAAGTCCATTATTTTTTATTGTTAGCCATATTAATTTTGAATTATCTAAATATAAAGATCACAATTAGGCTGCATTGCTATTATTATATGTGCTAGTATTACTGGTATTATTTTATTATCATGATAACAGTAACATTTTTTTTTAAATTATTATTTTTATTAGTATTTTGGCGCCAATAGTAACAAATAATAAAAAATAAATACCGGTAATAAATAAAATGTTGTCTTTTGTGCCAAAACTGCTATAAGAGATTTTTTTTTCCCCTCTTGATTTTTTATTTTTTATTTTTCAAAAGATACAGTTCATCTATCCATGAAGAGCAAATAAGAGCAAATTGTTATTGGAACGCGGCCATTATGTATTCAGAAATGTGTGCTTGAATTCATCAATCTTGAAGTGGAACTTGTTGGATGTCTATAACTGGCAACAGATACTGAATATATTTCATGCGTTCGGTCACCCACTTGCTACCTCTTGTATCCATAAAATATCATTCTGGCACAAAAGAAATTCATTAAATGCAGTTAAATATATCTGGTTATGTGAAATGAACAATGGTCATGTTGTTTCTTCCATGTATGAAGGTAATTTAACCCCAAACCCTTAAAATCTGCGGAAATCAATGTCTCATTCAAGTCTATTGATCAGCAGAAAATTAATTAGACTTCAATGCTTATGGCAGTTGATAAGACAACTTGTTAATTTAGTAAGTGATAGTGCGTTCCCTTAAGCATCAAATATCCTCCTTTGCTGGAAAAGACATCTTCAACACTTGTCGTTCTCCTCCGTGCAATTCTTTTATGTTTTATTTATAACAAGATTATAGCGGGTCCTTACATTAAAACATTCTGTTTGCATATTGCTTGGCCAAACAGAATCGATACGCCGGCGAGCTCACAGAGGCTGCTTATTTCATTTTTAGAGAAATGTTATTTTTTTATATTTGTTTTTCGTTTTTTTCGTCTAATCCGCTTAAACATTGTTTTAAAACATTGTTGTTGGTAGCACAAGTCTTAATCTGGAAAAATAAGGACGAAATGGAGTTGCCCCAGAATGTATCAGACAAGGAGGTGGGAGGTGGAGGGTAATTCCTGCTGATTTCTAAGGACAAAAGGCACAAAAGGGGTCCTCCCAACAGTTTTAGGTCCCAACAGCAGAACACCAGCCCTGTGAAAATGCTAATGAGCCAGAAAAAGAGGCCCCAGTTCTCCAGCAATAATTCCATAGTAGGACTTTGGAGGACCCCATGGTGTTTGCTAAATCAAGACAACTAATTGAGATTTTTTTTTTATTGAATTATTTTTTTTAATGCACGCTTTTTGCATCGGCTTCATTCAGTTTTACTCATTGACGAGAATGTGCCCTTTTGTGACAACAGGTCCTGATTATTTTGGCAGGCTGCCAACTTTTGAAAGTATGACAACAATTTTTAATTTTGATTTTTTTTTTCCCTCTACATTTCGGTGATTCAGCAGCTTAGGAATTAAAAGTGCTTAAGAAATAAACTCTAAAAAAAAAAAAAATAATAATAATAATTAAAAAAAAAACAGCAAAAAAAAGGACTAGTCAGCAATGCTTAATACCAAAGCTACCAGGCCATACGGATGGATATAATATGATTATATTCTGACAAGCAGTTGTGTCTGTGCAGGTGACACTTTGATTGAAACCATAATTAATAAATCAACCCCGGCTCTCACACCTACAGCTCACAGCGGGGCCTGGAAAACAAGTCTATAAAAGAACCTCTATGTCCTTGTGTAAAGAGGGAATGAATGACAGAGGCACTTGTTGCCCTCGGACTTGGATTTGCTGTCTGGTATCTCACTTTTGGCGCTAGTTGTTAATGAACAGGTCTCTTGTAGCTGTAGCAGGTGACATTGCCATTAATCTCTTACTTGACCATCGTGGCATAATAATGAGATGGATTTGTGCTTGTGACTCCGCGTCCCGCGTTAAGAATCAGTTCATTAGGGACACGTTTAACCTTAGTGTCTGCTATTTAAGTCAGGCTGTAGGGCAAACCGCAGCTGAGTTTTTAATGTCTTGTTAAGTGCCGTAGACCGCTATACATACCGAGCCGCTATCCTGCAGCCCAAACCTTGGCCAAATGCATTAGTAACATTAAATTATCCCCGTTGCCTATACGCAGCAGAGGCAGCCATTTAGAGGCCTGAACCATTATTCATGAGATTGCAGACTATGATTTCACTAGGAACTGCTGATATTACTCAGGTAAAGGGCATGGTGCGCCCATAAATAGCTACTGTCACCGGGTATAGGCAACGGATACAATTTAACAGCGTGATCCATGATACAGTGTAGTAACCAGAACGAAAAGCTACAATGAAAGCAAATTATTGTCAAAAGTTAGTTTCTTCTGATTTAATATCAGTACTATTAGGCTAAGTACACATATTTTGGGAAACGGTAATTGTATACAATTTTTTTTTTACCTACATTTTATTTTTTTGGGAAAATAAGGAACGAGCTTTCTTTTTATAGAAGTATATAAAAGTATAAAGTACATCAAAGTGGAAAGTGCTCCAGAGTCATATATTTTACAACTTATGGAACATAGAGGTGTCATTGTAATACTAATTTTGTGCCACGTTTTGCTCGCACATCCATTGTACATGCCGGGAAACTATACCATTAATTAAGGATCAAGGATATTGCAACTGTTAGGTGGATTCATAACTGGCTTAGTAATAGGACCCAAAGAGTGGTAGTAAATGGCTGCACATCCAGTTGGAAGAATGTATCAAGTGGGGTACCACAGGGCTCTGTCTTGGGCCCTGTATTGTTCAACATCTTTATCAATGATTTAGATGAAGGAATTGAGGGTAAACTGATTAAATTTGCTGATGACACAAAGCTAGGAGGGATAGCTAATACTAGAGAAGAGAGAGAGAGGATTCAAAAAGATATAAATAAACTGGAGCAGTGGGCAGCAACTAACAGAATGGTTTTTAACAGGGAAAAATGCAAAGTACTTCATCTGGGAATTAAAAATGAAAAAAGCGTATACAGAATGGGAGGAATAAGGCTAAGCAACAGCACATGAGAAAAAGACTTGGGTATACTAATAGATCACAGACTGAACATGAGTCAACAGTGTGATGCAGCAGCAAAAAAGGCAAATACAATTCTGGGATGTATTAACAGAAGCATACAGTCTAGATCACGTGAGGTCATTATTGCCCTCTGCTCCTCTTTGGTCAGACCTCATCTGGAATATTGTGTCCAGTTTGGGGCACCACATTTTAAAAAAGACATCATCAAACTGGAGCAAGTTCAGAGAAGAGCGACCAGAATGGTGTCCGGTCTGCAAACCATGTCCTATAAGGAACGGTTACAGGATTTGGGAATGTTTAGCTTGCAAAAAAGAAGACTGAGCGGTGACTTAATAGCTGTATACAAATATATCAAGGGCTGTCACATTGTAGAAGGATTATCTTTATTCTCATTTGCACACGGAAAGACTAGAAGCAATGGATGAAACTGAATGGGAGGAGACACAGATTAGATATTAGAAAGTTAGAGTGATCAATGAATGGAATGGGCTGCCACGAGAGGTGGTGAGTTCTCCTTCAATGGAAGTCTTCAAACAGAGGCTGGACATACATCTGTCTGGGATGATTTAGTGAATCCTGCTTTGAGCAAAGGGTTGGACCAGATGACCCAGGAGGTCCCTTCCAACTCTACCATTCTATGATTCATTAAAACTGTGGCATAATACAGAAACTAAAATGTGATCGCATTAAAGTGGTAATTTGGTGATTGCAAAAGGACTCAAGGGTATGGAATTAGAGCGCCCTTCCCTTGCGACACTGCATTGTTTCTCACCGATCGACTTTTGTGGTGGTTTCTTTCTCCGCAACGTACCACTCAATGTCAGCCTATCACCCTACACATATGGCCTCCAGTTCTCAGCTGCACACACTTTATTTCCAAGAACTGTACTTTTGGCCAGCTCCGCAGTGGCATTTTCCTTTACTCTCAGGCCCTTGCACTAGACAATTCTAGTAAAACCGCATTTGGACGTCCATACAAATTGGTTCGAGATCGGAGCGCAATGCACTGACTAGTCATGAATCATCAAGTGTGACAGCTTCATACATTTTGGTCCGATTTCCGACCGATTTGCATGGACATCTAAATACACCTTAAGGAATATTTTGTACTCTTGACCATCAACTCTTCATGTAGTCAACAGATGCTGTCTTCACAACAGGCGGAATCTACAGTGCTCCACTCTGCAGTTTTTTTTCATCTCCCTCACAATTTGATTCATAGCATGGCAAACCGTCAATTAAAATAGTAGAACCTACTTACTCCCCTTGAGAAAGCACACCCGCTAAACGTGCATCGGGGAGTCTGAGGTACTGCGGACGGACGGTTTACTACATTATGGCTAAGTTCCAAACTTTATCTCTCTCCATGTGGCTGGTTTAAATGGTTTTTCATTTCATGCACTTGCCTACCATTTTCTGTATTTCTGGCCATATGGGTCTAATTACTGCTATTATTACCCGCAGCCTGACTTCACTCCACTCTACCACCTATTTTGACTTGATTACTTCCTCTATTTTTTGATACCTTGTACATGTATCATGTCTACCCTTGATTCATTTTTTTTAATATACGGTATATTATTTTTTGAATAAAAACATTTTATTTTACTCATATCTTTATTATTTCTCTCTGAGCAGTGTTTTTTGGATACTTTGGTACCCTTTTTTAGGTTATTTACAGCCCTGTTTACAATATTGTGAGTGGTGTGAGCAGTGACTGTGGACAGTCCGTGCATGCCCCCACACTTTCAGTAAGGCAGCTAGAGAGCATTGTATTCTAAAGCTATTCATCTGCAGATCAATAATGTTTTCCGACATGACTGGTTTCCTTTAAGGCCTCCTGACTCTCCTCTGACTGATGATGTTGGGGAAATTATGGACTGAGCAGCTCAAATTTGAAGGCCAGAACCTTTTATATTTTATAGATAAGCCACTGACAGAGAAGTCAAGCAGCATCTTTTTCCTCTCTGACCTTTAACAACATAAATGTTTGGTTGAGTTGGGGAGATAACTATTGGCTGAACAAAGGTTTGGCCATAATGTATCTCATGTGTTTGGCCAGATTTGCAGTTGAGCTGGCCTTCTTTCACTCAGGACACCATGCGGGTTCCCTTCAGAATTACAGGCTTCTTTCTACCCATTGGTGGCCCTATCTGCACCTTCTATGATGCATCACTTGGCTAATTCCACACACTCCTGTTGTGGTCATGGCTGGGCCAGGCAGCCTGTTACGCCCAGCCATGGCACACGTGGATTTGTGGACCTACTGTGCAACAGGGCCAGGCCTACCAGAAAGGGGCGTAACTAAGCGGCTACCTTGGTGTTCACTGGAGCCTCTAGTGGTGAGGTCAGGCTTGTACGGCAGGTAGCCACCATGTACCCCTCCTGGGCATAACCTGGTGCTGCAGCTGCTGACCCCAGAGGTCAGGTACGCTGACACTACTTTAGGGCTCAGTTCAGACACACCGGTCTAGGATTCAGGATCAGGGTTAGGCCACTCGTGGACCAGGGAATAGTGTTCATGCACTGGCAGCACTGGGACCAGGTGACTTCGGGAACAGGACTGCCTGCTCCGGGACTACTGACACTGTTCAGACACTTGCCGCTCCAAGACCAGGGGACAAGGTTCAGGCACTGGTCGCTCTGGGACAAAGGGACAAGGTTCACACAAAGGCTGCTCCAGGACCAGGGTGCAAGTTTCAGGCACTGACTACCCTGAGACCAGGGGATGAGGATACAGACCTGGCCACATCGGGACTAGGGGACTATTTACACAGGACTGGCTACACCAGGACCAGAGGACCTCACAACTCGCTAGCAGTATACCTTATTAACTAATGATTCACTATGTTGATTACCAACTCCCTAGGGGAGAGGGAGTCTGTTAGGGTCTGCGGAACGCACCTAATAGATATATTAGAGAGGTGCGTTCGCAGCCCGGGGTCCACCGTGCAGGCGAAGCCCGCTGCTAGTAAGATGGCGAAAGTAGCGAACTCTGTTATCCCGCAGAGTCGCTAAAATAAACACCGTAGCGCGCTGTGGCAGTAAGTGCGAACTCTGTTAATCCCCAGAGCCGCTAACGGGAATGCCACAGCGCTATATGGCGATAGGTGCGAACTCACTTAGCTTCAGTGAGCCGCAAAGTAAAACGCTAGGGCGCTGAACCAGCGTTATAAAGCGAACCCTGTTGCGTCACAGAGCCGCTGAGAAAAAGACTGTGTCCTGTTAACACCACAGAGATACACAGATAACTGCTGTGCAGATAGCAGTCCGTGATCATGCAGACAGCAACGCATTCAAGCAATCTCCTCACCGGAGAAGCCGGTATTCTAGGGGCTTATTTCAGCCAAGCCCTAACCACTTGCACTCAAATCTCCTCACCGGAGGTGCCAGTATTCTAGGGGCTTATTTCAGCCGAGCCCTAACCACATGCGTGCATGGTCACACTAGCGCAAAGCACATAATGCAATAGATACTAGCGCATGGCGACCCAGCCATGCCACCCTTTTATAGTAACAGCTACAGGACCTGCCAGAAACAAGGACCAATGAAACAGCTACAGGACCTTCCTGGCGGACCAATAGGAGCTGCTGCAGTACCTGAGCATGTGACCCCTGATCTCCAATGAGAGATCTCACCCTGGGCATGCTCAGAAGGGGAAAACAAGGACTTTGTACTAAAGACGTCTGCTCGCCGCTAACCAGTACTGGCCACAATAACAGAGCCTGGAGGAGCAGCAGTAATCCTCTGCACACTGTTAGACTGGGCAAGACACTGGGACCGACATCTAAGCTGAGCAGAGTCCACTGCGGCCGGAGACGAATGGGAGACCGCAGCCGGAATGGCTCGAGATTCCCCTTGTGCAGCAGCAGGAACTTGACCCCTAACAGAGTCTTTTATACAAGATTCCTCCCAGCTATTGGCTAGGAACCACCTTGCAGGTGCACTACTTATGCTAAATGCCTCTCAGCAGCAGGCTGAGAGCATTTAGTATAATGTACGCGCTGCCTCATTATGCGTTGAAGCGGCACACGCGCACGCACAAAAAAGCAGGAAGTAGCTGGAGGGACAATAGACAGGAGGGCCAGTAGGCAATGCTGGGCTGGGGCGGTGAGAAATCCGGCATCCCTGCATGAAAGGGAGAAGGGGACACCATGCAGGGACACAGGTAGCAGTGCTATAACTCTGCTATCCTGGAAGCAACTCTCATGGCCATTTTCTGGCTGGATATATACATATGTCTGTCAATGATGGATGGAAAGCTTAAAGGGGTTGTCCAGTTACAAAAAAAAAAAAGTTATCATCTATCTACAATTTGGATGATAACATGCTGATTGGTGGGGTCAGGGATGGACAGAGACAGAAGAGGGCACTTGTGTCAGAACAGTATATGGACCCTTTTCAGTCTGATAACTCATCATAATGCACAATTCCACCTTTTTTGCAGATCGAAATGGACTCCTTTACCTCTCGAGCCCCTGTGCAGTTGCAGTAATGATAAGTCTACCCCTGGGATCAGCAATGATCGGCAAAACAGGGAACTTTTATGCATGTTCAAATGGAGTAGCAATGCGCATATCCAACCTGCACTATATTCATACCCTTTACGGCTGCCGAGCGCTTGTTCTTCCTGTCCTGGCAGCCCCTCAGGGATTGAATGGAGTGGCAGCTAGCATTCGACCTACGCCAAATCTTGTAAAATGTTGACCAGTTTGCCAATCGGAGCGAGTCCCAGCAGCAAGATACCACCAATCAGCAAGTTACCACCTATCGTGTTGGTAGATGATAACTTATTTTAAAAAACAACCTCAAAAAGGAGCCAAAAAAGGTAAAACAATGCATGAACTCAATGTTGTAGAATTGCCCTAATAAACCCATTTTCCTATATTTGGCTACCTGGAAAATAGATACAAGGTGTATCCAAAAATGGACATGTTTTGTAAAAAAAAATCTTACGTTTTTACTTTCGAACATGAGCTCTTTTTTACTGATTTTTGGGCTCAATTGTGTGGAAGGGCAATTATTTCACACATTTGTTAATTCACTGGAAGCTTCCACAATATAAAAGAGAAAAAGAGCGGAAATTACAGCCTCTTTCACAATCATGCAGAAATTTGCCCATTCATTACTCCACAGACCTACTTCAAACCCAAGGTTCCAGCTCTCAGTTATTTCTTTTCTATTCACAACTCAGCAACATCAGTTTTATTTCTACATGAATATGCAGATTTTAGCTCGTGTTATGTCCTCTAATGAGCTTTCACTTAATCAATTTGACAGACGCCTTTCTTCCCTTTTCCATCTACAAACCAGACATCAAGAGGAATGTGAAAAATACTTCAAGAGCCCTCAACAGAATTAAATCACTGCACATGAAAATGAACTTTCTACTCTACAAGAGGAGTTTGCAGAAAAATCTGGGCTCACACATAGGGCATGATTAATATTTTTGACCACATCATATACCATACACTTAAATTGTATATCTAGATGTTCACACTAAGAAAATATTTATATTAAATTTATAGAAAGACCTTTTCTAAGCCCTATTCTATGTCTGCAACACTAGACATTTCCGTAGACTTCGAAATGGAACCAATGAAGGGGGTACAAGGTTGCAAATTACCTTTGTTGCTAAGCTTTTCTTCACCTGGAGAAAAGATTTATCCATCTTCCTAAGCCCTGGGTATTGAATAGATTAGCCCACCAATTACATTTTTCACCTATACACAGGAAGGAGGATAAATGCATGATCAGTAGGGTCCAACTTGTGGGGATCGAGAGAATGGAGTACCTTGTCCAGTGTATAAATGGAACAATAGTGATCAGACATGATCACTGCTCCATTCACTATGGGAGCAGAGGTAAAACATGTACGCTACCAATCCCATAGAAGTGAACGAAGTGGTGGTTACACATTACATGCGCCCTACCAAGCCATTCACATAGTGGAGTGGTGAATAAGTGATAACTATTAGTGGAGATCCCTATCCACATAAGTGGCCTGTTTACACATTCATCACTGACTTCTGATAAGTTAAATATTGTGACATCCATGCCAATGTCTGTCCCCTTTATGACTGCTTAAGATGTTGGGCAACGCAGGGCAGCCATATGGTAGCCCTGCTTTACTACTGGGACTTGTGATTCTGCCCATCCCGCTTGGAGGTTAATTCTTGGTTAGGTAGTATTGCTTTCATAGAATCATAGAATCATAGAATGGTAGAGTTGGAAG
>VIAB01004250.1:34454-51674 GCA_009801035.1 Oophaga pumilio | reverse complement strand
TGGGAATATGCAAATTATCTCCTCGGGACTCCTCCCCTGGTTGTAGGGTTACTTGTAGGGTTACTTTCTATTTAAACTCCTGAGAGTCGATTTCCTGTGCCAGTTATAATGAATACTATTCATAATACTATTTCTGGTTAACTGCAGTATTAGCCCTTGTTCAGGCTGGATTATTGCTGTTTTGACCTTGGCTCATTTCCTAACCATTCTTCTGTCTTTATATTTTGTACCTTGCATGCCCTGTATGGTTCTGAGCCTGCGACAAGTCCATTCCTGCCAGCCTGCACTACTGGTCAGGGACTATTCCGAGAACTCCAGGGCCATTATTTAAGTCCACATCCCTGTACAGGGATCAAAGGGTAAAGGCCTGGGTTCCCTGGGACCTGATAGTCGTAGTAGCCAGCGCAAAACCTATCCTTGATAGCCTTTCTTAAAGCTGCAGGTGACCACTGACGGAGCCCAGTAACAAATATGAGTAAATACATACATGGCTCATGAGTGAACCATTTGTTTCTGATTTGGTTAGAGGTGTTCTTTGTCTTTTTGCATTCAAAATTGCTATATCATCGATCTACGAGCTATGGGTGATGATCTACATGTGATCCAAAATGTGTTGGTCTACATGGAGTTTTTATAAATGTCCAATAAGTTCTGGACTTACTACCTATGTTGGAATTAAAGGTTAATTTTTCATCATCATCCGTCGACTATCCAACTGGAGCATCATCTGAAACCTGGCTTAACATTCTTTCTTTCCCTGCACCACACCTGAAGTACTCTACCTCATCGGAGGACAAATGTTTGGAGCTGGACAGTGTGATGAGCTGATCTCCAAATTTTATGCCTTTTTTGCTGCATGCATAGATCTCCACTTGTTCTTACAAATGAATAATCTGTAAAAGGACCCTTACAATCTAATTTCCTTTTCTCACACATCCAAACAAGGCCAATTTCATAGGATAATGTTCTGTGCAATATCTCAATCTTAAAGAAATCAGTTTATCCACAATCCATAACATAGGGAATAACTTGTTGATCGCCATGAGTCTGACCACTAGGACCACCAACGATCTTGAGATAGGGGCTCTGGAACCCACTAATGAAGCTCTGCAGCCCCATCCTAAATGTAATGGAGGTATGCAAGCTCGGTCTCCACTACACTCATTGTCTATTGCACAGCGCTCAGCTATTGCCCGTAGTTCCCATACACAGCAAATGGAGCAGAAAAGAAGCATGCACATCTCTGCTCAATTCAGGATGTGGCTGCAATGAAGAGGAGGAGTGTATAAGTTAGAAAAAAAAAAGAAGAAAATCTGGCAGAAAACAGGAGTCTACAACAGGGGTGGTCTTCTCAAAGGGGTTTTTCTTATGTCCATTCAGATCGAAAGAGGATGGATGGATGTAAAAAAAGAAGGCTTGGTAGTTGCTTTGGAGGTCTGGCACCAATGCACATGGAGCTTGTCATTTCTAGTTTTACTTTTGTGTATCAATGATTAGATGGATGGACGGATAGGATGGATTGATAATGTGAGCAGGTTGGCAGATGCAGTGACGGACAGGAAGCCGATCAAGGGTTAACAAGTTTTTACTCAATAGGGATATTACTCCACGCAGGGAGATAAGGAAAATGTGAGGTAAAATGCAGGCAGTATAGGGAATACAGGGGTTTGGTTGGGAAAAAATCAACGCAAGAATAACAACGTCATTCACAAAGAAGTCACTTTTCAATCGGACATCTTCCTGACAGAAAAGCTCCCGGAGTAGATGATGGCGCCAACAGCCGTCAGCACGACGTAGGGATTCGGTGTGGTCCTGAGTGAGACGTCGGTACGTGCCCGGTCGGCAACGTTGAGTCTTTGCAGCGTCCTGAGGAGTCCTCAATACAGAGACTCTTGTGACCTGGCAGGGTACGGGCCACTGTGCTGCAGAGTTAAGCGAGGCTCGACGATTATTCACGAGGATTCAAGAAACCGTCCCCGGTAAAAGTCACAGTCTTTATCAGGCATCACGAGAGCACCCCTGACTGGAGCGGAGCGGATGGCTCTTCGTTGAGCCAGAATCAACCTGCACACGGTGTGCTTCTCGTCACAGTCGCTGAGGTAAGTTTCAGTCACGGCCAGGCGAGAATATCTGTCACTAACGGTCCCAGCAGCTGGAGTCTGCTTCTCCTCAGACGTGCGCTGCGCCTTCCCACCTATTCTGAATATGTCCGCGCACTGCGTTGCCCCTGGTCACGCTTAGCCACGCCCCCTGTCAGCAAGTGTACAGATTGGTCCGGTTGGTTAAAGTTTTTTAACTGCAGCAGCTTTAGTGTACGCTACTGGAGCTGGAATTACCGCGGCTGCTGGCACCAGACTTGCCCTCCAATAGATCCTCGTTAAAGGATTTAAAGTGTACTCATTCCAATTACAGAGCCTCGAAAGAGTCCTGTATTGTTATTTTTCATCACTACCTCACAGGGTCGGGAATGGGTAATTTTCTTATGTCCATTCAGATCGAAAGAGGATGGATGGATGTACAAAAAAGAAGGCTTGGTAGTTGCTTTGGAGGTCTGACACCCATGCACATGGAGCTTGTCATTTCTAGTTTTACTTTTGTGTATCAATTAGATGGATGGACGGATAGGATGGATAGATAGATAGGATGGATGGATAGATAGGATCTCTTTGAAGAGGTCAACAAAAAGAGGTAAAGAAAAACATGGTCTATATTAGAAGTGCCTAAGGGTAAGGACAAAATAAACTTATCTTGTGTGTGGGGGGTGATTGTAGCAGCCCCTATTGATTTAACCCTTCCCATTACTAGTTTACCCATTGAAACGTTTATGAAAGTTTTGAGCATTTAGCTTTTCTTTAAACGTCTGCCGTCACCAATAGAGACCAACCAGACATTTACATTTACCAGTATAGCGTGTACTCGGCCGATCCCAGTTAATCCCTTATTGCTTGCCATAGGTTACAGTGCCCTCCTGCCCATTGAATAGGACACTTCTATGGTTTGAAGCCTACATTCTCTGCTTCTTAATCCGCAATTAATGAAGTTTTCAGCTCGTAAACCTCACGTTCATCCCTGAATTATCCACTTTTTTAATATATTTTATTTATTTCTCAATACAAGGCACTAAAGCTTCACTCGTAAAATACAATGTTAATATCATTGGTCTTTCTGTTTTCCCTCCTGTCATCAGTGTTTTGGCTATTTTAAGAATGTGGGATGGGGTTAGGGATTAGTGGCGGCATTTTTTATTCTTTCTTGCTATCAGAGCTGCTTAGCAGTAATTAATCAGGACGCTGGGTTTTGTACACTGGGCTCAGGTCATTTGCCTATGAGCACTCTGAGGCTTTCTACTAGACATAATGCATATGTTTTGGGGTACTTTTATACAAGAAGAATTAAATTAGGCAGACGAAAAATAATGGTCTGCTACAAGTGTTTTGCCGTAGGCTACGTTTTTTTCTCTCCTTTCTACAAGCGTCCATTGCCTGGAGCTGCCACCCTTGGGCTGGAGGCGAGCGGAGTCACTTTGTCACATGACGGTGATGTAAGAGCAGCCTCTGTGTGTCAGACAAATCTGGATTTAAGGGAATTACAGCAGATGTTGCAAAATGGCAACAGTTTAGTGAGTTCTTTTTATCCCCCTATTGGGAGGCAGGTCCGCTAAGTGTACAAGACAGAAAGGAATGTTTTCTTTGATCCTTTTCACTCCAGGGTAGAAGGAGGCAGAAACACAGAGACAGAAAGAGAGAGACCAAGAGAGAGCAAGAGAGACAGCGAGAGAGAGAGAGAGGGGCCAAGAGAGAGAGACACTGAGAGAGAGACACTGAGAGTGCGCGAGAGAGGCAGATCTCTGCTTAGACTTATTGTGCTTGCAGATTGGTAATATAAGTAAGGGGATTGGCGGCACAAACCTCTAGAAACGCTGTGCTGTTGCTGATCCAGGAGGACCGACATCTGTCACTATAAATTACATTGAACTATATACTTTACAACATGGAGAAGAATCATTGAATTTGGCAAGAAGTAATTGTGGAAATGATTTATTAATGTGTTATAGAAAGGATATTCCCTTCAGTTAGAGAATTTTTCACGATGGTGAATTTTTTAATCTATTGGAATAGGTGTCGTACTGCAACTGTAATGATTAGGATGATAGAATGGCATCTAGTAAATCATAGCTTAATAAAAAAGGATTTATAGATTGACAGATAGATAGGAGATAGACCAACATCTTTAACACATAGATAAACAAATAACAGATGAGAGAGTGATAGAGAGATAAACTAGATAGATAGATAGATAGATAGATAGATAGATAGATAGATAGATAGATAGATAGATAGATAGATTAAAAAGAAGGCTTGGTAGTTGCCTTGGAGGTTGATTAGATAGAGAGATGGATGGATTTACAACCTGAAAAACGAGCAAGGAAGAACTCCAAAGAATTTGTGCTGTGGAAACTTTAATTGTTCCATTTTTGTTTAATTGGCCCAAATGTGATGTTTCTGTCCAGACAAGTCCTAGCTGTCATCACAATTTGGGCTAAATAAAGTTAAAGCTAAATAAAATAAATAAATACATTTCTTGGGAGGCTCCTTTATTATTTTTGGGATTATAGATAGATAGATAATATACATGTAGATCTCTTTGAGATGATGAACAAAAAGATGTAAATATAGAAAAATGTGGTGTATATTGGAAGTGCCTAGATTGATAAAGACAGATAGAAATAAAAGCAGCACTTTTCTCATGCAAAGTGCAAAATCCTCAAGGTTATCACCAAGACTTCTTGCATATAAAATCTCCAGGGATGAGAAAGGCGCTGCCATTTTGATCTGAAACGACACATGGGCTAATCTGTGTTTTTCTTCATCGTCTGCCTTTAAAGTCCAGCCCACATTTCTGAGAAGAAAGAAGGGAAGGAAACAAGAGGAGGAAACAAGGGCATGAAACAAAGGGAGGAAACAAGTGGAGGAAGCAAGGTGAGGAAACAAGGAGAGGAAACAAGGAGAGGAAACAAGGGGAGGAAAGAAGAGGAGCAAACAAGGAGAGGAAATAAGGAAAGGAAACAAGGAAAGGAAACAAGGAAAGGAAACAAGGAGAGGAAACAAGGAGAGGAAACAAGGAGAGGAAACAAGGAGGGGAAACGAGGGGAGGAAACCAGGGAAGGAAACAAAGGGAGGTAAAAAGAAACACCACAGCACTAAAGGTCCGTTCCAGCCAGGAATTGTATTAGTCTATGTACAAAGATAGATAGACAGACAGACAAACAGACAAACAGACAGACAGACAGACAGACAGACAGACAGATAGATAGATAGATAGATAGATAGATAGATAGATAGATAGATAGATAGATAGATAGATAGATAGATAGATAGATAGACAGATAGATAATATACATGTAGATCTCTTTGAGATTATGAACAAAAAGATGTAAATATAGAAAAATGTGGTCTATATTGGAAGTGTCTAGATTGATAAAGACAGATAGAAATAAAAGCAGCACTTTTCTCATGCAAAGTGCAAAGTCCTCAAGGTTATCACCAAGACTTCTTGCATATAAAATCTCCAGGGATGAGAAAGGCGCTGCCATTTTGATCTGAAACGACGCATGGGCTAATCTGTGTTTTTCTTCATCATCTGCCTTTAAAGTCCAGCCCACATTTCTGAGAAGAAAGAAGGGAAGGAAACAAGAGGAGGAAACAAGGGCAGGAAACAAGGGTTGGAAGCAAGGGCAGGAAACAAGGGTTGGAAACAAGGGGAGGAAACAAGGAGCGGAAACAAGGGGAGGAAAGAAGGGGAGGAAACAAGGAGAGGAAATAAGAAAAGGAAACAAGGAGAGGAAACAAGAAAAGGAAACAAGGAGAGGAAACAAGGAGGGGAAACGAGGGGAGGAAACCAGGGAAGGAAACAAGGGGAGGAAAAAAGAAACACCACAGCACTAAAGGTCCGTTCCAGCCAGGAATTTTGCAAATGTAAAATAATAAAAAAGCTGCACACCAGGCAACTGGAAGTGACAATCAACTTTATTTGTCTATGTACAAAGATAGATAGATATACAGACAGACAGATAGTTAGATAGATAGATGACAATCAACTTTATTAGTCTATGTACAAAGATAGATAGATAGATAGATAGATAGATAGATAGATAGATAGATAGATAGATAGATAGATAGATAGATAGATAGATAGATAGATAGATAGATAGATAGATAGATAGATTTACACTTCAAAATAGGCAAATCTATACCTACATGCTAAATTTCATACATGTGTAATAAATGAAAATTTATAGCAAACATGAGCTGAGAATATTGCAATCTGGAAAGTGGGAGATTTTCATAATTGAGTTCACCCCAAGCATATATCATTCAGCATCCCATGTACATAACGGAAATCTCTGCACCTTTATTGCCAGGGTAAGTAAAGAAACTAGATACTGATTCGTAGAGGAAAATGGAATAATCCTTCCTACAAATAATGCATTCAGCGGGCTACCTCCAAGTGGGCTCCAGATTGCTCCACGTCATGCACCTGCAGAGATGACTATACAACATCCCTTTTTCTACAAGTATTAATACCTTATTTTATTAAACTGTCCTTCAAGCTACTGTAAATTGTCTGCGCTGCTCCCAGAGCACCGTGTTAGCCAAAGGAAAAAACCTCACTAAATTGTGCCCCCAGGGCTTAAATGATGAAATATTTCCTGCGCTGTGGTCTCTCACATTGTCCAAAGTTTTTAATTTTAAGTCACGCAAAATGACAGGAATTTGATGAAAACTATTTCCTTCGTTGTTTGGGTACAAAAAGCCTGTAAATGTCTCATGTGACCGATTTTCACTCTACGTTCTATTATACTCTTATCTACCCCCTTTATGGTCATATCCTGCTTTGTAAAGACTTGAGGTTAAAAGGGTAATGTACAATTATTGGCCCGGTCTCTGAAAAATTTGGTACACTTTGTTCTCATAAAATGTTTGGGAAATTTAAGGGTTTTTCGGCTTTCAATTTTATTTGTAAATGAAAGTGAAAAAGAAACTAAACAAAAAAGGAAAGAAAAAGTTCAATGCCCTTGTAATTTGCAAATACAAAAAAATATTAATAACAATAATCTAACAGTAATAAATGTTTCACGTTCACCATGATCCAGGAACCAGAATCAGAATCAATGGATTATCTTTACAGACATAGTGATGGATATGGATATTAAGATCCCAGACGCAAACATGGGGTGCCCAGTGGAATGTCGTCCACATAAGGAAGCAGCAATTTTAGGAATGACACTTGGTAGGTGGGCAGCTTTACGCTATGCCTTTAGTGCCACCAATCCTTAAGGCCAGTTTAGAAAAGGAAATATTTTTTATCTTATTGTGCATTATGGCCATTTTAGAGCTTTTTAACTTTTTATATTTGCAACGATTTGATCCCTTGGAGCGACTGGATCCCCGAGAGTAACAATTTGCACATATGCCTTATGGACTGACACATTAGATCTTCTGCAGCATTGCTATAGACAGCTGCTTTACTTTTTCTTTTCTGTAGGTTTTATAATCAACTCCTAGGGTTTTATTCATATGTTATATAAAAACTACATGAGTGAATATTAAATGTTTCAATGAGAAAACTAAAAAATAAATAACCAAGGAATCAGTGATAAATATATATAAAATATTTATTCTAATATAATATTTATAATAAATAATTCTAGCTGTGGGTATAATGTATATATTATACCCACAGCTAAAATTATTTAATTTGTTTATGTAAATATATATCTATTTATATATATTTATTTATTTTTTTATTACTGATTGATTCCTCGGTTACATTAGTCATTTATTTTTTTTAGTTTTCTCATTTAAACATTAACACATTATTTTGCTTCTTCTCAATATTTTTCTTGATAATTCAACCTATGACCAGATTGAGAACGAAAATCCCATTGATCATGTATTTTATTAGAAAAAATGGCCCGCAGGACTTCCATTAATTTAGAGTGATTATTACAATCAATAATAAAAAGTAATAGAAAGGAGATGAAATTACATCAGTATAGAACAGCCATTGGCCTTGTGCTTTGGTTTCTCATGTATATCATTAAAATGGAGCATGTGTGCAATTCCATACAAGTGGAGCAAGTGCAATTAATAATTGAATCAATCATAACAATAATAGTCAACATAAAAAAGTTCATTTTTTTTTATTTATCTATTTTATAATCTCCACTAACGTCCGATGATGCAATATCTTAAGCAAGGAGCCATTACGTATACTGCCAGTTGCATATTTGTTAAGATTTATTATAAATCAATCTTTATATATAACCCAACCAAAAAAAAAATCATTGTATTAATATTGAATGCATTTTTTCAGGCTGAGGACCCATAGGTCAATTGTTATTTTTGTTCTAGCAAATACTGTACACATGTGATTACTGTATAAATATTCATTTACCGATTCTCCTACTTTTTGTGCAAAACCAATGAAAAAAAAATAATCCTTAATATAAATAAGCAGTCGTGGGAAGGGAGATGAAATATCATGGCTCAATATACAACAGTGATTGGTATTATGGTTTCTTATATTATAATTGAGCTTGCGTGCAATACAATAGATGCAACTCCCCCCCAAAAAAATAGGTTTACACCTGCTGTATTTCCGATTAGAAACCATGTAGGTCACCGTTATCCCGTACTGAGAGATTATGCATTATGACATAACAGCACATAAATGGGACAATACACATCTCATATATTTGCATTAGTTGACCTCTATTATGATAGCGGAAAAGACCCCAAGGGACAAGAACAAACCAGAAAGAACATTCAAAACTGTATATATCTCATACAATGATCCCATATATACACAATGCCAATGATTTCTACCGTCAGAAATATAGTGGACAAATAGTAGCGTAAGGAATACTCTACATATACCCATATACCTCACCTCAAATACAGAATATTATCATATTCCATGACACTTTTGAACTAAAAAATGTATTTTGGAGGTCAATAGAATAGAATGCCCCAATATTGGTTTTCAATTGTGATTTTAAAAAAATCATACATCGTACTAGTAGTGTAGCACAGTATATGTAATATTTTTGGGATGGTTTCTATTAGTGAAAAGCGAATGTGCTCGGATAAGGTCTTATCTGAGCATGCTCGGGTTCTAACCGAGTGACTTCAGGGTGCTCGAATAATATGTCACAGTCCCCACGGCTTCATGTCTCGCAACTGTCTCGTTCCTGTTTGTTAGACAATCCCTGCAAGTATTGTGACTGTCTAACAGCCGCAGGGACTCGAACATATTATTTGAGCATGCTGAAGACACTCGGTTAGCACACGAGCATGCTCGGATAACACCTTATCCCAGCTCATTCGCTCATCACTAGTTTCTATTAATTATACATATATTTTTGGAACAACCTTACAATATTTTGTTGCCATAATTGATTTTAGAACTTTGTCATGGACACAAGCCTTGGAATTTTGCAGAAAAAATTGTTGATTCACTATAAACTACGTAGAGGAAAAATGTTATTCTTACCAGTGGAATAATAGCCAGAGTCTCGGGGACTCCTAGAAAGGAAACATGAGAATCTGGGGCCCATTGATCACTGATGGCCAAAGGCCATTTTTGAGCTGTTGGTCACTACAGCCAAGTTTTTTGGGAGAAACCAAACTACCACCAAAGTCTCCTCCATTTTTTTCGACCTCTTCAACTTTTTGATTTTGTCAAGTTTCATTTTTCTGTTCAGTTTATGCAATACATGGAAATACATATATTACAATCTTTTATTTTCTGCATTTATAAACAACATGGTAGCCATGGGATCCAGTTTTTTTTTTTTTTATTGCTTACAAAAATTTTCAATTTGTGTCTATTAATTCGTAGTGACGGCATATTTTTACGCTACCGATCACCTTGGCTAAGCCTTTTAGGAGGAATTCAACTTTTCCAGAATTCTCTTACCCTTTTACTAATTTCTCTAGTTTTTCATTGTATGATATTTTCTTCCCTTCCCTCAGTTTTTCTCGACTTTCTCAACTGTTTACTTTTGTCAACATTCCTTTTTTTGACCGGGTTTACGCATATTTTGGATTTACATACAGAGTGTCATGGGATCCAGTGATTTTATATAATTGTTTATAAAAATTTTCAATAAAATTTTTGAACCCCAAAAGTGTCCATTGAATTTTTTTCTCAGGTAACTTAAAGAATAACATTTGTCATTTTAATTTTTAATTCATAAATCAATAGTACACATGAAAATAAGCATCTTTGTAATATATATTATCAGAAAAATGTGCTTTTTTCTCCACCAGAATTGGTCATTATCAAAATTGTCAATTCTAGAGGTAAAATCTCTATTAAGTGAAGACAGACTTTCCAATTACTGAGATAGAATCTTATGGTAAGAGCTGCCATCTTCTATCTAGATAGAAGGGGGAGGAGCTCTGCTTTTAGCTCTTCCCTCTTGCCATCTGCAAATAATTGTATTCATAGCAGCTGCCATCTCCTACCTCAGTAATGGGAAAGTCTATCTTCACTGAACACAGATTTTACTTCCAGAATTGAGAATTTTGAAAATTACTGATCAACTTTGGCAGAGAAAAAAAGCCACTTTTTCATAAGATATATTATAAAAGTTGCTTATTTTCATGTGTACTATTGATTTAGGAAGTAAAAATTAAAATTATGGTTACACTTTAGGCCAAGCCACCTAGGAAGTATCCAACTCTTGAAGTCATTTTCCTTACCTTACCTTTACTTTTCATTCCACTAGTTATTTGCCCGTATTTTCCTTCTTTTAAATTTTTATCGACCGTTTCAACTTTTTTTATTGTATCATGGTTCATTTTTGTTAGTCATCTATTACGTTTCATAGTAGCCTTGGGATTCATGTTTTGGTTATTACATTGCTTACAAAAATTTTCAAAAAAAAAAAGTATCCATTGTATCCATCGAAAAGATGTGTTTTTGATACATGTAAGGTTCTTGGTATTCGTTTGAACATTGCTGTAGTAATTGGAAATGCAACAATTGCCTAAAAGTTGTATTGTCCATGAAAAGATTTAGTGAGGGATAAAGAAATTTCTTGAACTTAAAGACATAATCTGGTGATCCAATTCTCCCCACTGTGTCCATTACTGTGAAACTTCATTTACTTTCTCCTATCCATCAGTAACTCCCCGCATCCCACCTAACCAATCCTCTAGGTTTCCCACATTGTTCCATCTTTTGTCTTTCTATTCTAAGCTGAAGAACAACAGATAGGGTTCTGAAGGCAGGGAGCATCAGGAGGAGCTGCAAGAGAATAGTTAAGAGATGAGGCTCATACGGCCTCCGCCATTGCCAGCAGTTAGTAGGGTTTGTGCTGCCCGGTTGAACACTGTTCAAAGACTCTGCGGAGCTTTGTTCCACTGTGTAAGGATTAGGTCTGGCGGTCTGAGAATTTGCCTTCTAATTAAAAAGGATAAAAGATAGAAGTAGCATTAGGCTAAAACGTAGCAGTGACACTTCACAGGCTGCTACTTAGTCACAAGACAACGTAAGATGTTATGTCAGATGCTTTCAGTGCTCAGGTTTTCCTACCATAACCACCCAAAAATGCTTAAATACCAACAAAAATATGTAAACATACTTCTTGGTGGGAAGGGAGATGGAATCAGCCAGACGATAAAAACTAAAAATAATAAAGATAGGGAATATTTGTCAACATCGGATGATAATAATAGTTAAATTAGTGACAAAATTTACAATTGGTGGAGAAAGGTTGAACTTGATGTACGAAGGTCTTTTTTCAACCTATGTAACTATGTAATAGTTATTTATTAAAAATGACTGTCCTTATGTACAGCTATGAATACTATACAGATTTTCTTATACATTCCATTTTTAGGAGACGGGAAACTTTGGATTTTCGCATTCCGAGCTTATAGTGAAGGGTAGTCCCAGTATATACGTTTATGGCAAATCACGAGGATAGGCTGTAAATGTATAGTAATGAAGATGTTGATCACATCAGTAGGACCTCATGTTTTAAGAATGTCCGGCACCACAGTCAGTGGAGAGGTGGTCAATTACGCATAGACTTGTATGGGAATTCTGATCACCTCGCCACTGAACGTGGTGCATAATTGGGCCACGTTTCCAAGATAGTTGTAAGTCTTGTTATTAGTGGGACCCGCATCTATCATACATTTATGGCTTATCCTGTGGATAGGCCAGAAATTAACAAAATTGGAAAACTTCTATAGGCTAGGACTATTCAGCGATTTTAATCACAACTTTGGTCACTCAGCCAAGGAACCCTTGGAGCCACTGATAAGTTACAGCATTAGGTCAGCGAAATAGTACACTTTACAAACTGCAAGATATTATGAGAAACAAGTCCCAAAAAAATCCAACTGGTTCTGACTTTTTTCAACTAGCTAGTCATGGTACCAATGGGTTCGCAATGCTAACCCATTAACCTGTATTCTGTTCCGATGTGGCAGCAGCATAGTGCGAAATAAGCCAAGCAACCTGCGTAGGGGTCAAATTCACCATGTAGCTCCAGCCTTAGCCTCATTCAGACATCCGATTTTTGCGTTCGAGTAATATCTGTGGTTTTCACGGATATCACTTGTACCTATAGTAGTCTATAGGGCCATTTACATGTCCGATTTTTTTCTCCAACCAAGTGGTCCACGGAAAATATCGATTTTGATATGAAAGTCGGATCAATTGCCGCAATGCAAGTCAATCGGAGTGCACTCGAATGACATTCAATTGCGGTCCGATTTTCATGGACTGTTAGAATGAAGAAGGTGGAGAAATATTTTTAAAATTATTCATGTACAAGAAGAATAGCACGAGACTCATCTGTCCGATTTTCTAGTGCAAAAAAAATTCTTTAAGTAATTCAAGGGGTCCATAAACCTAAAATAGGTCGCATTTGATAATTGGAAACACGGACAAAGAGTTTCTCTCTGTAATCTGACAAGCGACAGTCACTCACTAGAGATGGCATTAGATACTGATGGCACAACATGCATTTACTGTCTCATGCAAGATATCTGGATAAGCAATTAATTTTAATAAAAGTATTTTGCTTATTTAAAAAGCAGCAATATAATAATAAATATCCATCATGCAACATTTCCCTATTTAATATATGGTTGCATGATCTGTTTATGCGATCATATAATTTAGCACATCAGATCAGTGCATCCAGTGCTTTCATATCCTGGCATTAATTCCTGTACTATTGGCTCTGTTCACATTACATTCAGCTGAAATACCAGGGAAAATCTCTTATAACTACATTTACTACTTGAAAATGAGGCAGGCTGATGCCAACCCACAAACGGTGTATATCAGGTATATGGGTCCCCATGAAGACATTCGACGGATAGTCAGCCATAAACATAGTATAATACCGATACTTTTGACCCCAATGAGGTTAATCCCTATTCTCTTTTTTATGGAAAGTCATCTGGCTAAACTCTGCAGGGCTGGACTCAGAGTATGATCACTTACATCAGTTCCAGCCCCAATAGAGCTCACGTTCTAATCCCTCCATTTCAGGCTTACGTACATACACCAGGGAGAATTTCATAAGAAGCCAATTAAGCTATTACTATGTTTTTTGAAGTGTACATAGGCAGAAGACATCTTTGCTCTGTATCTAAAGGAGAATTGGCAAAAATTTTCTGAGGAACTTACCGCTGATCTCAAGTTTTTCTTTCCTCTTCACATACAAATTCACTCATTTGAAGGCCTCCATATAGAAAAATTGGTCAAACATGTAGATTTTGGCAGGATCAGTGCAGTGGCTTATCTAACATGAATGGGGGCCTCCCAACTATCCCTCAACAGATTATGTCGGGGACATAAGGATCGGGTGGTTGGAACTCAACAGGTCAATCCTTGTTAAGCCACTTATATTTGTTCTGTCACAGAGAACAAAGGAACGAGCGAATCGAGCATTCCTGTTTATGGGGGGAGTCAAGACTTTGGCCAAGAACGATCTATAGTGTATAACCAGTTTTAGGGTTGCACGGAGGGGCAGCAAGCATGCTGGATTCAAAGTCCTATTCACCACAGATAATACCTCGTAGGTGAAATAGGGAAACTTGCAACCCACAGATCAGTGCGCATTTCATTTGTGGGTCTCTTATTTGTCTGACATATATAACTTAATCATTGGACAAATTATATATTTTATTGTGGAAAAAAAATCTTTAATGGGTTTATCCCAACCACATTTATCATATACCCACAGGATAGATGAAAATTGTATGATCAGAGTATTTCTGACTTTGGAGAACTTCATCAATCAGAAAAATGGGGCAGCACGGTGGCTCAGTGGTTAGCACTGCAGCCTTGCAGCACTGGAGTCCTGGGTTCGAATCCCACCAAGGACAACATCTGCAAGAAGTTTGTATGTTCTCCCCGTGTTTGCGTGGGTTATCTCCGGGTTCTCCGGTTTCCTCCCACACTCCATCAGGGACAGCGACGATAATGTGTGCAAACTGTAAAGCGCTGCGGAATATGTTAGCGCTGTATAAGAATAAAGATTATTATAAAATGTGGGTCTATTATCTTCTGGATGAATGGAGCGGTAGTGAATATGTAGGACTGCGATTCCATTCCCTTTCTGTGGAAGCAGTCGTTAAACAAGCACAGATTCACTATCATAACCTAAAAAAATAATAAAAATAATGAGCATTAGTCATTCATGCACACTACTGCTCCATTTATATGGAGAATGAAAGGACCCTCCTTCTCGGGATCAGTGAGTCCCAGCAGTTGGACTACCATCAATCATACATTTATAGCCTATCCTGTCTCAATTAATGTGTATGACAGTAGACAAAAATTTCAGCTCATGTAGGGATCATTGTATACAAGTTCCTCCTTTAGATCATTAATGTCATAATTTCTACTGCTAAAAGCGTACAACTTCAACAGATTTTCTCCTAAAAAAGTGATGGAACTTTTCCAAAATGGTTCCTGTTTATGTAAATGTGTTAAGTTTCTGAATGTTTGGTCCTTGACAATTGGGATCAAGAGGGAAAGATCAGCTCTTTTATGGCGGACATGATCATGTGGTTGTACATGTGCCCTTTCCCATCCCTCGGTTGAACTTGAAGGACATTTGTCTTTTTGCAACTTTCTTAACTATGTAACTAGAGATGAACGGAACAGGCAAAATTAAAATTTGCCTGTTCACGTGGATTTTCTCAAGAAATTTGATAAGCCGAAAAGTTATTTTCTGCAAATTTAAGGTCCGTTAGTATGCTCTGGGGTCTTTCGTGACCTCAGAGTATAATAAACATAGGTTTTAAAAAAAATCCTTATACTCACTTTACCCCTCAACTCACCGGCCACTACACTCCTCACAGTCATCTATAAAGTCCTTGCCACATCTTCAGATTGCCGTACGTGCTGAAATTCCCAATTCTGCACATGCGAGGTCATGGTGTCATCCCAACATGGCGCTGTAACTTTGCGCGTTCATGCGCATAACTGGAAATGTAAATGAAAGCGGAAAAAATCTGAAGATGTAATTAAGACAATTTTATAAATTTGTCCAAGTATTAAAATTTCGTACCTATATGGTGCCATTCTTTTGACATACTACACACATTTGTACATATTCCTATGAATATTCTTGTGATGCCCAAAATCACATTTCAGATCTCTGTTTCTATTTTCTAATTTGCAGCATTTTCTGTAATCCAGTAGGTAATAATCTCCATCATCATGAACATTTTTTTGCGTTTGTTTTTGTGAATTGGGCAGGATCCATACTTTGTGGACACTGAAGCATCTGTCATGTTCATCTCACTATATCATAATTCCTTAAGGTGACTGTTATAATCCTCTCAGCTCTTGCACAAACAATCACTTTTTTTTTCCTTCCAGACGAGGAAGGAGGTTGGTTCAGGAGACTATAGCAGAGCATTTAAAGCCTCTTTTAGCTCAAATTGCAGTCAAATATAAAGGAATGTCCTGTAGTTCCCACACATCTCCAGTTACTTAGCTATTTTTCTACTTCTTCCTATATATGTGTTTTGTTCAAAGAGTAAAAATACCAGTATGTGGTACAGGAGCTTACATACAAATCATGGAGACCTGCTGCAGTTCTAATTGGGCCTCCACAAACCAAAAACATAATATTCAGTGGGGATCACAGACGAGCATCTCTCACAACTTTGCAGTCCTTACAAAATACATTTCCTCCTACTGAAGCCCTAGATTACCCTTTCAGTGCCTCCATAAAGTATGATACCAACAAAAGTGCAAAACAAATACTGTATGATGCCCCCACAGTGAATTCCTCCTCATGCACAGTATGATGACCCTACTGTACCCCACCTCAACTCCCTTGGCAAGGTATGGTGACCCCAAAACAGTATAATCATCCAACTGTGACCCCCCCAGCTCTCCATGTAGTATAAGGGGCCCACACCTCACCACACTGTATAATTGCCCCCACTAACCCTCCAAGCAGTATAATGGCCCCCACACAAACCTTCACACTGTATAATTGCTTGCATACAGTATGCTGCACTCCCTATAGTCCTCCATGCAGTGTACTGCACTCCCCATAGTCCTCCATACAGTATATGCACTCCCCACAGTCCTCCATACAGTATATGCACTCCCCATAGTCCTTCATACAGTATGCTGCACTCCCCATAGTCCTTCATATAGCATAATTCATTCCCCATAGTCCTCCTTGCTGTATACTGCACTCCCCATAGTCCTCCATATAGTATACTGCACTCCCCATAGTCCTCCATACAGTATACTGCACTCCCCATAGTCCTCCATACAGTATACTGCACTCACCATAGTCCTCCATACAGTACACTGCACTACCCATAGTCCTCCATACAGTATACTGCACTCCCCATAGTTCTCCATACAGTATACTGCACTCCCCATAGTTCTCCATTCAGTATGCTGCGCCCCAATAGTACTTCATACAGTATGCTGCACTCCCCATAGTACTTCTTAGAGTATAATGCATTCCCTATAGTCCTCCTTGCAGTATACTGCACTCTCCATAGTCCTCCTTGCAGTATACTGCACTCCCAATAGTCCTCCATATAGTATACTGCACTCCCCAAAGTCCTCCATACAGTATAATGCACTCCCCATAGTCCATACAGTACAGTCATGGAGAAAAGTTTTGAGAATGACACAAATATTAAT
>VIAB01004249.1:0-16202 GCA_009801035.1 Oophaga pumilio | reverse complement strand
TTATAAAATATATATATATTATAGAATTTCATGGTAGGGTTGTGTTTAATCAACGAGGGTAGGCCTAAAACTAGTTTCGTAGGTAAGGAAGGAAAGACCATTAATGAAATGAATTCTGTGTAATGCTCCAACTTTCTCGACCTTGGATGTAACATGAATTTGAGCGAGGGGAGAGTTGTCAATTGCTGATACTTGAATGGGATGACCAAGTGTAGAAATACGGTAACCACATTCAAAAGCGAAATCAGTCGATGAGAACCAGAATCTACAAATGTAGACGTAACAATAAACCCAGTTTGTCTCCAAAGCTTCTTGTAGGAAATAAACAGTTGTATACATGAGAGATAATTTCAGACTCTTAGAACCGGCATCTTTACATCTTTTTAAAATAGTTTTGTTCTGTTTTTTTCCCCTAAGAAATGATTTATTCTATTTGAAGCACTGAATCATAAAGTGACCAGAACGACCACAGTACAAACAATTGGCAAGCACCAATTTGCATAAGTTTGCATGTGCCTTCCAATGAGGAGGAAGAAGTAACTGCCACAGCCTTAAATGTGTCTTTATTCTTTACACGTTTGTCTAACCGGACAGCCGGTGTCGTTGCTTCTGGACAGCCGGTGTCGTTGCTTCTGGACAGCCGGTGTCGTTGCTTCTGGACAGCCGGTGTCGTTGCTTCTGGACAGCCGGTGTCGTTGCCTCCTCCAGTGACATCTTGGAAGGGCTGTAAACCATCATGTTTAATCTGACTAGAAAGTCCCTGACAAAACTGATTGCGGAGAGCTGGGTCATTCTCTGATGTTTCCCCTTCCCAGCTTCTGAATTGAGAGCAGAAATCTTCCACTTTACGATTACCCTGAACCAACCTTGGAATCAAGGATTCGGCATCCTCTGCCCTATCGGGATCGTCATAAATAAGTCCAAGCACAAAAAAAAAAAGGATCAACAGAAGGAAACACTGGCAACTCCCCAGGAAAAAAAAATGCCCAAACCTGAGGCTCCTCATGGAGCAAGTACATAATGACACCCACTCGTTGACTTTCTCCTCTGGAGGAAAGAGGCTGAATGCAAAAATACAGCTTACATGATGAAAGAAAAAAAAAGGAAGTTCAGTCCATGCCGACGCAATCTGGCAATTTTACATTAGGTGCTATTCTTGTTTGATGGCAGCCACCTCCAATGATAAGGACTGTAGCTGCATGGCCAAGGCGTCCATAAAAACTCTGCACACACAAAAATGGAATGGGCTGGTGATAGTTATGCACATGTAGTAGTAAACACAGGGATAAAGTATCTAACTATGAAAAAGCTGCATAAACCCCACCCGGTTCCTGTACAGACTATAGCATCCAGTAACGCAGGCCCTAGCGGCTTCAGCATAACCTGAATAAACACAGAATTGTAAAAACTAGAGAAAACAACTTGGACCTGACTCCCTAAAAGGCCTTCAAATGTATCCCATACCTCCTAAGGAATAGCGGTAGAGTGCAGCTTAAGAAAGAAACCCCGCAGTACACTTATCTGACTGGCCTAGATACTCAGATGTAGGACGTTAAGTCCAAGCAGAATCCACTGAAGACCATCACCAGAAGAGAAGACCAGCAAGGGGAGGTTTAAATAGTAGCACCTGCAGTGTGATAGGACAGGCAAGATAACAAATGAAAAACACCCGCTGTCCGAAAAGAATGAATAAAGGCAAAAGATAATCAGCCCCCGAACAGCGCCAGAACCTGCTGTGGCTCAGCGGACAGATGCCTACAGAAGAGCACAGGACGGCTGGATCAAATCCCAAGGCATGACATCTTAATCTAAATGATTATTTTACAGTGGAGTTTACATACAAAATTTTGTGAATTTTTCTTCAACTATTAATGTGCTTATCTTCTTAGAAAATTAAATTAGACGTCCATGTGCTTAGTAAACTATGCAGCTTACTAATATGCTTCTGGCATCCAAGGTGTTCAAGTCTTTAGATTATGACTTTGTTCATGCAGTTCCACTTTTGCACTATTTTCGGCATTGATGACTTGTTACCTGTGGAAGGAAATGCTGTCTTGTGCGGTATGTAAGGGGGCTGGCTCATTGGTGAGGCTGCCCCCTTCTTCCTTTGCATCACGTGGACCGATTCTTCTGTGACTGAGCAAGTCAACCAGCTGCATACACACTACCCTAATAAACACTGTCATGTGGCGGAAATAGAGTTGTCAGGGTCCCAAATTAGGGCAGTTGGATTATTGAAGTGCTTTGTATATGTCTGCACATATCAAAGCCGTTTTTTTTTTTTTTTAATTGGACAACCCCTGTAAAGTATGTAGATGACCAATGTGACTGGGTCTGCCACTTATTCTTTCTTAGGATACATACTTTTCTATTCTTCCCTTTTTACAGATTGGGATTGTTGGCAGAACTGGAGCTGGGAAGTCTTCGCTCACACTTGGACTGTTTCGCATCAATGAGGCTGCCTCTGGGGAGATCATTATAGATGGCTGCGATATAGCAAAGATTGGTCTCCATGATCTTCGATTTAAAATTACTATCATTCCTCAGGTACTCCTCTTCTCTGAATATATTATTACTTTATGCCGATCTATTTAACTTTTGCTGTTCATTTTAATACGGTATGGATTGCAGATTTTTTCTGTTTTACACTACTGTTATTAGCAGCGTAGTAATAGTGCAAGTATCACCAAAAATGTAATATAACTCCTGCGCAATTGTTTAGATTAGAGATGGTCATACACTTTAGTTGTGCTCACATATCGCAACATTTATGTCAATTGTTATCACTTGACCATTTTTTTTTCATTTTTGTCTACAGGATCCGGTGTTGTTTTCGGGATCCCTTAGAATGAACCTTGACCCATTTGAAAAGTATTCAGATGAAGAAATCTGGACATCCCTGGAGCTTGCACATCTTAAGAATTTTATTTCAGGTCTTCCTGACAAGCTCAACCATGAATGTGCAGAGGGAGGTGAAAATCTCAGGTCAGATGTGCTGTTGAGTAAAATTTTCCTATAGCATTCCGTCTTGAACTTGCGTTTTCTAGCTTGCTGATTGCTGGTGGTTTGACTACTGAGACCTTGAGTGTTTTTCCAAAATCAGGGCTCCGGAACCCCAAGAATGGGACGCCCTGAATGGAGTAAAGGTGCACGTGCTCTGCCGCATTCATTGTTTCTGGCACTTCTGAATAAAATATTTAGCTAATTCCAGCTGTCCCATAGATGATGAATGGAGAAAATCCCAAGAACGTGCACCTTCACTCCATTCACGATGGAGCTGCAGAGCTCCATCCTCCGGGATCCAGAGCCCTAATCTCATGAACACTTGGATCCCCAGTTATCAGCAAGTTCTTCCCTATCCTATGTATAAGGAATAGCTTCTTTTTTATGAGGGAGGGGATGACATTTTAAGGAATTTAATTAGATTGTTCGATATATGTCATGGGATCACTCAATTTATTTATTTTTTTGATTCACAGCATTGGTCAGCGGCAGCTAGTATGCCTGGCAAGAGCACTTCTCCGCAAGACCAAAATCCTGGTGCTAGATGAAGCCACTGCCGCGGTAGACCTGGAGACTGATGGACTCATTCAGTCGACCATCAGAAAAGAATTTGAAGATTGTACTGTAATCACTATTGCTCATAGACTCAATACAATAATGGACTACACAAGGTATGGCAGGTGGAGGTGTAAATAGCACCTGGGGTTTCACGGTGTGCTGACAGCAATAGGGTCCACATGCTAAAAACTTCCCACTTGCCTCTAAACGTGGATATGTGAAAGCAGCTCTTGGTTGCAGTGTAGAATGGCTCCAAAGATCATCTCTTACTTTGGAGGAGCCTGTATGTCCATGCAGTCCTTGATTCTCATTAGGAACTGTGTGCCTGCTTTACATCTTCACTGCTGGGGAATTACAGGGATATTGAGCACTTGGAGCAGCTTTACCCTACATATTGACCCATAATGACCACCTCACCCACATACAGTGATGTCAGAGATGGCCAATGTCCCGGAGGAAGAAAATGGTGGAAGTGGTCTCTAACCACGTCTGTCTGCCGTTGTGAAGGCTACGTAGCATTCAGCAAGTCACAGCCCTTATTGCTGTGGTAGAGCATTTGGCTCTTATCAGACACTGGGTACTTTTATGGATCAGGATTATTTAGCAAATTAACTACTCCTTCTTGGGCTACATTCACACCCATGTGACACACCGGTTTAAAAAAAAGACAAAAACGGGTCAATCAAACTCAAAGCGGCTCCTCTTTCATCCGTTTTGCAGCTCAGACTTTGCATTTAAAGTCTTAGGGGATCCGCATAATAAAGCTGATAAAATTGAAAACAGATTTTGAACTCTGATGGAAGTCTCTACAGTAGTACAGACAGTCTAAAATATCGAAAATAAAAAGAAAAAAATGGATGCAACTAGGATGACGTTTGAGGACAAAAATTGGCCCGTTTCTCTTGGGTGATGGCACTCGTGCGAATGGGTGAATTTAGCTTTTGTAGTCCAATTATTGGACTTTGTCCTCCTTTTACAAGCATTCCATATCTCCATTGTACTCAGAACCTGTAGTATCACTGATGTGCTGCCCTATACAAGACCCTTTGTCACTTGACGTTTTGTCATTAGCCGCCCCCCTCAATGTATATATATTTCTGCTAGTTTTACCTTAGATGTATGTTTAGAACTAGAAGCTTATGTTGTACTTCTCTTCAGTTAGGTCATGGTGACCCCCTAAGAATTATAAGGCTTTATGTTTTCTGAAGGTGTCACCAACATGCAGTTGCACCATACAGGAATTGCTGAAGTTCTCCACAGGGAAAGGGGGGTATCACTTATCGAAGATAATGATGATGATTTCACGGTGCTTGTCACACAATGTAGGAGATCACAGTTCAGCCTTCCTCGACTGTATACTTATCGGTATATTTATTTATTTTGGAGAAAAAAGATAGAAGGATGATGGTGTTATCCCAGCAGACAGAGATGGTCCTGACTCTAGCCGGTATTGTGATGCTGTACAGATGCGTCGTAGGATTGATCGCAGACCATAGACGGGGATATCAAACTCACATACACACAGAGCCAAAATGAAAAACCTGGACAAAGTCCCAGACCAAACTTCATATTTATTGAAAAAAATGTCTACAATTGAGGACGTTTTTTCTTATCAAAGATAACAATGAAACTTTTCATATGGAAACAAACTTAAGTTTTGCTTAAAAGGAACCTGTCACCAGGTTTGTAAGATATGAGATATGGCCACCGCCTTTCAGGGCTGATATACCATATTCTAAAATGCTGTATATTTGCCCCCAACCTGACCTGTAAGAGAAGAAAAAGAGCTTTTATTATACTCGCCTGCGGGGCGGTAAAGGAGTGTCTTATCTTAAATACATTTTGTGTATTCTTTTTTTTAAGTAGCCACAAAAAATTAAAATGGGTTAGGGGCTTTAAACCACCATGTGCACAAAAGGTCTGGTTATTCAACCCCAAACAGACCTAGTCCTTAAAAGGTTGGGGCCGCTCTCAGGGGCGCTTTTGGTAAGGCACTAAGATCGGCTTTTGTCCAAGCGAGACGCAGGATGTGGGAATCTGACCTGATATTAGTTTACCTAATCTTCCCTACTGACTGTGACATTTGAGGTTTTCACTTTTGCACCCGGGCACGATGAGCTGAAGTTATCTCTAACTGACCCGTTTTCCCTTCTGATTTTAGGGTGATGGTCCTTGACCGAGGCCAAATAGTGGAGTTTGACTCTCCAAGCAACCTTCTCCAGAGAAAAGGGATTTTCTACAACATGGCCAAAGATTCTGGATTGGTTTGATTGCGGATGGACGTACGTTGCCGCATCTGTCTCCTGACAAACCTCCTCCAAGACGGCTTATTGACTAGAAGTAATGCTTGACTGTTACTGAACCACAGTCTCCTCCAGTTATTCACAAAGAAGATTGTAGACCAGAAATGCATATTCTTTCTTAAATTATTATACATTTATATATATCTATATATTTTTTTTTTACTTGAATTTTATAGCTCCTTCATAAAGTTTATGGCCACTTTAAATGTATCTACATCATAAACTCCAACTATATACTGGGGGTATGTTTTCTGCTAGTAACGGCATGCAGTAGTAAGACCTGTCAGGTTATTATAGCCTACGTTGTGACGTTATAGCCCAAAGCTGAATGTGTCTGTTTTATCCCACCAGCCATTTTACGTGGTGATTGGCAGAACACGTGATTTTTGATGGCAAAGCCAATTTTTGGTCAACGTTATTCTTATTCATTCACACGTTGTATTTCTTTTCCCATAAATGCAACGTACATCACTGAGAAATGGTGCCCGAGACACCAGACTTCCAAAAAATACTAACCTAAGGGGGAAAGTGTAAATAGTGTAGTAATAGAATTACAGTAACACTGCCAAAAACTGTATCTAAAGGGGTTCTCTGGCTCATCTTGGCAAGTCGCATACACAGCCGGCAGCCTATCGAGTTCATTGCTTGACGTCCGTGCACACATCCCAGTAGGCACCTCTCATGATCATCGCCTCCCTGGGTGGAACAGAGAGCCCCTTTAAGGGGAGTTTGTCAGCACTTTTGACACTCAAAAACTAGTACCGCTGCTTGATCTGGTAACCAGTTAACCATACCTATGTGACCAATTGTACCACTCGTGACGCATGGGGACCTGCTAGAGGCACCATTCAAGACCAAAAGCTAGAGATCGGGAGGGTTTACCGACATAGTCCCACGGCACGTATGCTCATTTGCCGGACGCTTTGCATCTGATAGGGTGCGTAACGGATTAAAACTTTTCGTTTTGTATGATCCGCGACATGGGATACGTTCAGTGTATTTTCCGAGTCATGCAGCGGTGTGCGTGGTTTGGGAGTCACAACGTGCTGACACAGTTCACCTTTGAATAGTCTACTTTTCGTTAAATACATTGCATTCCTTATCTTGTACTGATCCGGAGTTATTCTGTATTTTACAAGGCTGCTCTCATAATTCTTCTACAGACTTGACAGGCGCCGCTAGCAGACCATCCGTTGACTTTTTAGCAATTCATATATCAAGCTACTCTGCAATGCTCAGAAGTGTCCCCTTTACACCAGACATTGCAAAGTAGGACACGTTCACTGAGCGCTTGCATTGTGTGTGTGATCATAAATATATATTTCTTTTTTCGGGGGATATATAGATATATATATAATCTATGTTGTGCATTGTGACATATATTCTTGGGAAGATCCCACAGCCTATAAATTCTATGTACACCCCAATGGAGCGAGGTCTCAGCTGAAATTATGATGGCAGCTCTGAACAAGCGGTGATTTGGGATCAGTACGTGACAAGTAATGTGATTTTTCTTCCCGCATGGAGTAAAGAATTGCATTTGCTCCATAACGGAGGGGCATATTCTTTCCTATAACTGCCAGGCCTTAATTGTAGACGTTACACTTCTCCGAAACGTTTCTCAAGCTCATCCTTTTAACGCCAGTGGCGGAATACTGCGCATATATAGAAGCCCGACGGTACAGTTTACGTTTCTATCGGGCAGCCGATCGGTGTCCATTTTCAGGTTTTCAGCAATGCCTTTTTTACATGAAGTCTCAGGAAAAAGGAATTTGGATGAATAATTTGTGTACGACTTGAGTTTCCGCCCTTATTTCTTTCACAGCTATAAAAGCTATATATTTTAAATCATGAGCATATAGAAAGAGAAATATTTTTGTTGATGGTAACAGCCAAGTTTTTCTATTTAATAATTACAAAAAAAGAAAAGGCCAATCTATAGTGCTTGGGTCCTATAAGCACTGTAAGAAGTAGTTTAAGAAATATATTCTGTTGGATGTGTTTTTCTATTTTACCTTGTACCATTAGTACATAGACACAGTGGAGGTAGCCATTTCTCGGAAGCCTTGAACGTTTCGTTTTGCGTTCGGCTGGAGCCTATGAAATGACGGCGTCCACTGTGTGACTATAAAGCACTTACTATTAGTCCAGCCAGGTGCGGCTTTTTTTATGTTCAGGAACCTTCTTGCCTGTACCTTCTGTTCGTCTCCCGTTCTGAGAAAATGTTATGTTTTATGTATGTTTAATTTATCTTTGACTTTGTAATTTAAAGCATTTGTTATTTTGAAGGGAATCTGTCAGCCGGTGTTTGCTATGCAATCCGAGAGCAGCATGATGTAGGGACTGAGGATCTGATTCCAGGGATATGTCAAATCCTAGGCTGTTTCAGCGAAGCCAATATTTTATCAGCAGGAGATTATCACTACAGGACTAGGTGTCTCGTGCCGACTAGTCCTCCTGCACTGTGTGTCCCTGCCCCCACCACTGATTGGCAGCTCTGTACATTGACAGAAAGCTGCCAATCAGAGCTGGGGGCGGAGTTACATAGGGCTCAGCATTTGAGCACCGCTAGATCTGCAGCAGGGAAAATGTGGATTGTATCAAAATGACAGCATGCAGCCCAGTAAGTGATACATCACTGGATTAGGGGTCTCCGCCTCCACATCATGTTGCTCTCAGATTACATAACAAAAACCTGCTGACCTACTCTTTGACTGGTTTTCCAGCTATTCTTATTTAAGAAATTCACTTCTTGGTCATCTAAATATACTTATTTTTGTGCCATGCTGATTTTCAGAGTTCTATCAATGTCTCTGGATGAAAATTGACAAACTGATTAGTTTTGTGTAGCGTTGGACGCTCCGGCAGCATCCTATAAAGGTGTGAGTTATTTCCTCTCTAAAACTGACGCTTGGAGGTTCCTCTCATTTTTTGCTACCAAGTAGCATTGCACTTTTGTACTACAATATAAATATATATATTTATCTATATTTTCAAAAGTACAGTATTTCAAGACACCAGCATCCTCTGTACTATATAGAGCACTTTTTTTGGATCACTGATCGATATTACAGCTTGATTCTTAAATAATAAAAGGGACTTTGTTGCCGCACATGTAGCGACACCTTGCGGCGTTACCTGCAGACTACACACGGTGGGGGCAGCCATTTTCTATTCCAATGAAGGGGTTTTACAGCGATGAATTTTTATAATTTTGTTAATTAGATGCTGATTCTGGTCCTTGTTTTCATATTTGAAGACTGCCATCTTTTTACTAAACTTGGCGGATGCTATACAGACCGTCTATAGGTTTTTTGCAGCCACTGATTTCTATGGCCATGTCCTTGCTTAACGGGAACCTGTGATGTAAAATTAGTATCTGACCTTCGGGCACGATGTTACAGAGCAGGATGAGCTGATCAGATCGATGTACATATTATGTGAAAAGCTGCAGTAAAACTTGCATGTTATACATATAAATCCCTGGTGTTTGTGTGCCTGAGCCCAGTGGGCGGTCCTACTAATGATTGACAGCTTTCCTTGCATGACTGTGCATGCAGAGAGAGCTGTCAATCATTAAGTAGGACCGCCCATTGGACGCCGATGTATACAAACGCCATAAAATAAGTTATATTGAATTTTTCCAAAAACATAGCTCATTCTGATCAGCTTCTCTCTACTGTGCTGTCCAAATATCGGCCTTCATGTACAATTTGACGGGTTCAACAGATTCCCTTTTTTAAGGATTCGGCACCAAAGCTTGCAAATTGTCTACATTAGTATGGGGCACAGACTCCACGGCGCTGACTCTGATGAGGCTTCTGGTTTACATATTGTAAAATGTAATTGTGTAAAATCCATTTTTAAAGGGGGTTTCCAGCCTGGATTTAACAAAACAATCTAATTAGTGTGGCCACCTCTAAAAAAAAAAAATTAATAAAACTAATAAAAAAAATTATATTCACTTTTCCAATTCCTGCCACTCTTCTTCTAACACTAAAGGGATTCCCACTGGTTTCCTTGATTGGCTGCCTTGTTTATTTTCCCATCCAATCACTTGCTCATTGTCACTTCTGTGGCCAGTAATTGGCTGCAGCAGTCACATGTCCATTCACGCAAGAAGGAGGAGCAGTGAGACCATTGGGCGACTTGTTTAGTGTCAGAAGACAAGCGGCAAAGAGCATGGAGGTGAGGATGCTTATTTTTCTTTTTTTAAAGCCTGCTGCATAGCTTAAGTATATATATATATTTTTTTATTTCATGGGTGGAATACCCCTTTAATTAGAATTGGTCTAGCGTAAAAAATGGCTCCTGCTCTTGTGTAGGCCAGGGTTATGCCAGAGGTCACATGAGTGTATGTAATCTAGCCGTTCTGGACTCAAGTATCCTGAATAACCCTAATAGGAGATGTGTTTATGATAAGTATAAGCTAAAGCGCCACCATGGCTGTAACACGACTTCTAATAATAAGCCATCTATTTCTATTCACTTGTGACCTGCACAGACTCCGATCTGGACATCGCAGACCCTTCAGCAGGGATTCATTGTTTGGCAAGTCAATGCCCTTTTTAAAAGTATTTATGTCCCTAACAATAAAGGTCCTTGACAAGGTGGAAATAGCATTTGTTTATATCTTTTTGCCTTTTGAGGTTTGTCTGGTTTCTGACATATCACCAGATTGTGAGACGTTTCTACTTTGTCCATCACAAGGTTTGTTCAGGTCTCACGTCCTATTTAAAGTGTCTGTAACAATAGGAAATTGCAGCAGAATAATTACCAATGCTCTTTATGCAGTTGGAATTGGAGGGTAAGAGTCTTAGACTATACTGGACAATCCATTAGACATACCCCGATGTTGATGGACTATCGGCAATACCACCAATCAAAGGTTTGCAGGGGCAATGGGGCTTCTACGACTGCCATGTCCCCGTAGTTTACCAAGAAAATGGAGCTATGCACGGTAAAGGCTGCATCTGGGGGCATACCTCGGTCATATTAACTTAAATTTGGCAAATCTGTAGTGAATAGGAGCTGTGCCTGGTATACCATGAATGGAAAGTGGCGCTTTTTGATAGACATAGATGGTAAAAGTTTTAAACAACCATTGATCTGACCTGTCCTAAGGATAGATCATCAGTTTTAAGGTATTCTTAAGTTTACCCTGTAGATGGTTCCGGTCACTGGGGCCGACACCGAGAATAGGGCTCTTGAAGGTCAATTTTCATTGTTGTGGCAGTGATAGCACGCAACGTTTGCCTGGTCTTTATCTCCAGTGATCCCATTAAGAAGGAATCAAGCAGTCGTGGGCAAGATTGGCCCCAGCACCAGTCACACGGAGCTCTTCAGAGCCCCAGTTCTCTGGATCGATGGGAAGTTTTCCATACCCCCACGGATGGGGCATAAGTTCCAAACTTTAGAATACGTGAATATCGTTTTAATAACGGGTTGAGCTGAATTCACGGTTTCTTCAGACCTAAGCTGCCTAGATTACCGTTGGCTGGAGCACTTGCAGAGAACGGTGCCGGATTTTCCATACACTTGTGGCAAGTTCGTAGCTTGCGAATGTTGCTTTACGCTTTAATAATAAAGAATAAATATATATGGTGCTATCTTACTATTTCATTAGCTGGCAGTTAGTTGAATGTTCATGGAGTCTGGTCATTATTAACACCGGCTCAACATAACCAGGGCAACCCTCCATGTCCAGCAGTGGAAAGCAACTGATTACTTTCCAACTGCTGCAAATCTACAACTCCCAGCATCTCCTGACGGCCTCTCTACAGTCATTCAGAGTCAGGCGGGAAATTATTCAAGGGGCTTTTTGTATATCACAGGCGGCTTGCGCTACAAAACCGCTACACATTAGATCTATGGATTCCATCTTACTAAAGAGGTCAAACTGGCAGAATGTCGAAATCAGGCCAGAAGTTTTTCAGCTACGGCATACATTTTAAGTTTTGACATGATGATGGCATATATTACCTCTGTTAGAGACAAATCTATTCTTAGGTTACAACTATTTATTTTTTGGTAAGTTATAATCTTTAATCTTACAGAATGCTATTCTTTTGCAAATGTTTTTGTAACATTTACGATTTCTAAAGAACTTAATACTGAGAAACGTTGTTCTGCTTGTCTTTCTATATGTATTCTTGAGATAATGTGTGTTTTGTTGTAAGAACATGCTGTGAATTGGCTTGAAAATAAATACATGTACTTTTTGATATGGATTTGTGTGTTAAATTTTTTTATTTTTCACTAAAAGAGGTTGTCCATTACTTGGGCAACCCCTTCTTAAACCAAATGTTCGGCCCCGATAAAATAATAAAGCCTATACTCACCTCCTGTGCCGGCACTCGCTCTCCCCGGGGCTGTGACGCGGTGTTGTGACGCTGGTGACCAGTCAGCGCTGGCGTCACTGTCTCCACCTTCAAGTAGAAAAGGCAAGTCGACAGCACTCTCAAGAAGAGGGGCGCACGTACCGGATCCAAGGAACCAACTTGGAGAAGACGTATCCACACAGAAAGAACAGCGCTCCATCCAGGTGAGTATAGTAGAAAAAGCTTTATTTCAGGCCATCACAAAAACACAACGTTTCGACCTAAGAGGTCTTTATCAAGTGTAAGCCCAAGTTAAAAAGGGCGGTCTTAAATAGTACGAGCACAGAAGTCATGCCCAATCACATTATAGTACACGCCCACCATAATAGACATATACAAAAACAACACCATGTGAACACATATTAACAGTATATAATGGCGATCAGACATCAGGATCACCCAATGTGCAACATGTTCAGACAGCAGTAAATAAGAGCACATACATATAATACAATAAAGCCATAAAAAACACATAAAGGAAATAATGTTGATCCGTTGTCATGGAAACACACCGGCCGATCGAACAACCCACCGCTTGTGCTCAATCTCTTTGGCCAATCCGGTAAGTACTACTAAGAGGCGCCAAGGTAGGTATAGACCTACCCAGCTGCATAAGGCAAAGGAGCACCGGCATCTTCACCAATCATAGGCAGCGTCTCTGAAAAGGAAAACGCTGGAAACGTCATCAGTCCGCGACACATTGTAGAAGGAGGAGGAGAAAAGAACATACGTCATAGGACACAAAAGCGCATGCGTGAGGGGCGTGTTTAGAACACATGTGGCGTATCCACGTCTCATCCCACCTCATAGTCATGGCAACCGAGTCACACGTCCACTGTAGAAAAAGGTACACGCGCATTAACACATGCAGCTAAACAATAACGCAGCTGACTATTAAAGCGACATTAGTCACAACTACCACATTAAACCTGACTAACCGACAAATCCATGTCTAAGTTTATTGTGCATGCCGCCACATGAGTGCTACCAAAGGTGCACAAACCGGCAGTGATTAAATGGGAATATGATCAGATATATACTATGTCCATAGCACAAATAAACCATGCCACAGACCTGGGTAGCTACGTCCCAAAACAAAATCATTGCACTGAACCACAAATGGTAGTCAGTGTGCGCAAAGGGCTAACGTGTGTCCAATCAAAAAACTAAATCCAGGACATAATTTTTGAATTAAGAGTGCGTATATACAGCAAACCATGTTATACACTCACGTATGTAACTCACTACCTCACTATATCAAAGTTGACCAACAGACTATCGATTACAGGTGTAGATGTTCAGACTCACTATGTTCAAAAGAAACCCACTAATGGGCAAACTAGCACATAAATGCCTCATCAAACCGAAATATTCCGTGGGATCAGTGGGTCAGGACCTATAATGACAACAATAATATTCAACTAATAAAGTGAACCAACACCAATATAAATGAGTAAACTGCTAAAAAAATATATACATTAATAAAAGTGGAAAAAGATCGCACAAACACACCTCCCACTCTGTATTTCCAAAGTGCCTATGAAGCAGAGAGAAGAGAAGGTTATGATCCAGGAGCCAAATAGATGATTAAATATACTATATGTTATTAAGATTGAACTCTATATTTAAACCAGCCGGTTGCAGGGTACCCAATTTATGTATCCACCTTAATTCTTTTCTCCTCAACAATCTTGCCCTATCACCGCCCCTTCTAAGTACCGGTACACTGTCTATTACTCTAAATCTAAGTTGATTAACTGAATGTTGGGTCTCAATAAAATGCTTGGGGACGGGCAGATCTATCAATTTTGTCCTTATCGTACTTTTGTGCTTGCTAATGCGAGCTTTCACCTCCATGGTTGTCTCACCCACATAGACAAGTCCGCATGGGCAGACAACCATATAAACAACATAGCTGGACATACAGGTATATCTCTCTCTAAGATAGATCTTCTTACCAGTGCGTGGGTGATGAAAAAACTCTCCTTTTAGCATGTTGTTACAACATGCACATCCCAAGCAGGGAAAGTTACCGAATCGAGGAGTACTAAGAGTACGTTGAATAGGTAAACCCCTTGATCCAAAATCCGATTTGACTAACTGATCCCGTAAATTACGCCCCCTACGGTAAGACATTAACGGTGAAAGATTAAACTCAGAAACAGTCGGATGACCTCGTTGCAATAGGGACCAGTGTTTCTTGAGGATAGAGCCTACCCCACTGCTTGCGGGGTTAAAGGTGGACACAAATGGTATACGTTTCTCTCTAAACTTTGTGAGGGGTGAATGTCGAGAAGCCTCCCGTGTTGTATTCAAGACTTTATGTTTATACCCCATCACTATGTCAGTAGGGTAACCCCTCACCAGAAATTTTTTGCACATATCATCCAGGCGTACATCAATCCACCCCTCATCCGAGACTATCCTCCTGACACGAAGGAGCTGGCTCCAGGGTAGAGAACTAACCATTCTTTTGGGGTGGTTACTGTTAAATAACAAAAGACTACTCTTATCTGTGCTTTTGACAAAAATATCTGTTTTTAAAAAATCGCAATCCTTGTAGACCAATGTGTCCAAGAATTGCACCTGTGTCAATGAGCATGACATCGTAAATTTCAATTCTGGGTAAATTTGGTTCAATTCCGCATGAAAGTCACATAATGACTCCATACTGTCCTCCCAGATCACAAAGACATCATCAATGTAGCGCCACCAGGCCCGCACATGGCGCCAGAGATGAGATATGTACACAAACTCCTCCTCAAGTACCGCCATGTAGATGTTAGCATGTCTCCACCTTCAGACAAACTGAACATGAAAAGGCAGTGGGCCGCAGCTGATCCCTAGCTTCCTCTTCATGTTCAGTTTGGCCAAAGTTTAGTTCAAGAATGGGTTGTCCTAGTAGTGGACGATCCCTTTAAGGAACTAGATTTATATTCTGGAAGGTAGTTGCATGGAGATTCAGTTTTTCTGCGCTGCTGATAATGTCCCAATAATGGATTCAAATGGAAATAAATTGTGGTTACTTTACACATTTCGTCGTCATCCAACTTCTTCCAATTCTTTTTTTTGTTCTAGCAAAATGTCGCTACATGCACAGTAGTAACTATCAGATCGCCGAAAGCTGCTACTGCGCTGGCACCATTTTCAAACTGATTTTTTTTGTTTAGGAATTTATGGATACCATCAAAAAGAACTATTAAATGCACGATATGGATGTGATCATGGTGCAGCGCATGCGCCTACCTACAGAAGGGAGAAGGGTTTTATCTGGCAAAAATTAGGAGACCACCACATCAAAACCCTGTCAGGGGCAGCCCATTCTCCAAACCTGAACCCCATTGAAAACCTCTGGAATGTGATCAAGAGGATGATGGACAGTCACAAGGCATCAAAAAAAGAACTGCTTTAAATTTTTTGCGCCAGAAGCAGTGTGAAAGACGTGGAAAGCATGCCAAGACGCATGAAAGCTGTTTTTAAAAATTATGGTTATTCCACAAAATATTGATTTCAGAACTTTTCCTGAGATAAAACATTAGTATTGTTGTTTCTAAATGATTATGAACTTTTCTTTTTAAACATCTTTTTATTAATTTTAACAAAATTAACAGAATAATAAACAAAGGTGGGTTTCCAATCATGTAGTACTGCTAAGTCATCCTTCATTTGACATATTCCATAGTGAAGAAATTAAACTGATACAGCCTATTAATTTGTAGTCTTTTTCACCTCGGCAGGTAATATGGCTATCTAACAGTCTTTAAATCTTAACATGACTATCATTAGGAAGGATGTCATATCTATAGATTTAAATCTGACCACCTTATATTTAAGAATTAGTAATCAAATTAAATAAAAAGAGAAGGGTGAAGAAGGAAGAAAGAAGGGGCAGGGAAAATCTCAGACGAAGAGAAGGGATGTCTGTTGTGAATGTGCTAGAAATGAATTCTGAGCAGAA
>VIAB01004248.1:119421-131868 GCA_009801035.1 Oophaga pumilio | reverse complement strand
GTGTGTGTACGGAGCGGAGCAGAGCCATGTGTGTACGGGGTATACGTAGTGGAAACGCGAGTGTATGGTGCAAAGCCGCATGTGTACAAGGTTTATGAAGCGGAACCGCATGTGTACGAGGTGTACAGAGCATGGCTGCGTGTGTACGAGGTTTACGGAGTGAAGCCGAGTGTGTACTGAGTGGAGCCATGTGTGCGTGAGGTGTACGGAGCGGAAGCGTGTGTGTACGAGGCATACAAAGCGGTACCGTGTGTATGAGGTGTGCAGAGTCGTGCGTGTACAAGGTGTATGGTGGGGAGCATTTATACCTCCCAACCATCCCAGATCCAGCGGGAAAGTTCCAATTTTGAGAGTCTGCCCCACTGTCCCGGCCAGGAGCTTACTTTTCCCATGGACACAGAATTACACGGCGGAGCCCCGAGGAGCACTTTAAAATTCGCACGTGACATTCCACCGGAAGTGACGTGCTAGAAGCTGACCGGAAATGAGGTAATTTCAGGAGGAGATTGTGACGGAACCATGGAAGCACTTCAGGGAATGCTTCAGATCCATCACTGTGTCCGACAGCGGGATCACCTTGGACTCGGGGATATCGGCCATGTGAGCGGATCATGATATGTCCTGCATCAGGAGGCTCAGGTGGGCACTACAACGGTAGCCGAGCTGCTATAGTATCTTTATAGAATCTTTCTTTCTCTCTCTGTTCTTCCTTTCTCTCTCTTCTTTCTTTCCCCTTTTTTTCTTCCCCTTCTTTCTTTCTCTCTCCCTCTCTTTTATTTCTTTCTTTCCACTCTTTCTTTTTTTCTCTCTCTGTTCTTTTTTTCTGTCCACTCTTTCTCTCTCTGTTTTCTTTCTTTCTCTCTCTGTTCTTTATTTCTCCTCGTTCTTTCTTTCTCTCTCTCTGTTCTTTCTATCCCATCTTTCTTTCTCTCTATCTCTCTATTCTTTCCCCTCTTTCTTTCTTTTCTTTCTTTCTTTCTCTCTCTGTTCTTTCTTTCTTTCTTCACCCTCTTTCTTTTTTTCTCTCTCTCTGTTCTTTTGTTCTGTCCCCTCTTTCTCTCTGTTTCTTTCTCTCTCTGTTTCTTTCTTTCTTTATTACGTTCTCTCTCTGTTCTTTCTTTCCCATCTTTCTTTCTTTCTCTCTCTGTTCTTTCTTTCCCATCTTTCTTTCTTTCTCTCTCTGTTCTTTCTTTCCCATCTTTATTTCTTTCTTTCGCTCTCTCTATTCTTTCTTTCCCCTTTCTTTTTTTCTCTCTATCTGTTTATTCTTTCTTTCCCCTCTTTCTTTCATTCTCTGTTCTTTCTTTCTCCTCTTTCTTTCTTTCTTTCTTTCTCTTTCTTTCTCTGTGTTCTTTCTTTCCCCTTTCTTTCTCTCTCCCTCTCTGATCTTTCTTTCCCCTCTTTTTTTCTCTCTCTCTGTTCTTTTTTCTGTCCTCTCTTTCTTTCTCTGTTCTTTCTTTCATTTTCTTTCTTTCTGTTCTTTCTTTCCCCTTTCTTTCTTTCTCTGTTTTCTTTTTTCTCTCTCTCTGTTCTTTCTTTTCCTCAGTACCAGTCAGTGTGCCCACAGTACCAGCCACTGTGCCCATAATGCCAGCCACTGATCCCATAATGCCAACCACTGTGCCCTCAGTACCAGTCAGTGTGATCAGCAGTGCTAAATGGGTGTAGTTGAGACGTGGACATAGGTGTGATTAGTTGTGAAATGGGTGTTGTCGGGGCGTGGCCTAAAATTTGCAGCGGCGCGCTACGCGTGCCACAACCTTTGTCCCTCTTTCCTGTCTTCAAAAGTTGGGAGGTATGTAATTATTATAGCGCCATTTATTCCATGACTCTTTACATGTGAGGAGGAGTATACATAATAAAAAACAAGTACAGTAATCTTAAACTATACAAGTCACCGACTGGTACACGAGGAGAGAGGACCCAGCTCTCGAGGGCTCACAGTCTACAAGGGATGGGTGAGGATACAGTAGGTATGCTTCTCGGAAGAGGTAGGTCTTCAGGTTCCATTTGAAGGTTTCCATAGTATTCGAGAGTCTGAAATGTTGGGGTAGAGAGTTCCAGAGTAGGGGGGGATGCGTGGGAGAAAGTTTGTATGCGATTGTGGGAAGAGGAGATAAGAGGGGAGTAGAGAAGGAGATCTTGGGAGGATCAGAGGTTGCATGTAGGTGAGTACCAGAAGACTAGGTTACAGATGTATGGAGGACACAGGTTGTGGATGGCTTTGTATGCGATGGTTAGGGTTTTGAACTGGAGTCTTTGGGTAATGGGGAGCCAGTGAAGGCTATAAGACGCCCCCATTACAAACCCCATAGTCAAATTGTTAAAAGAGTAACACCCAGAATAAAGTCGTTTATTTGAAATAATGATAGACTCCTTTAGAGAATCTAAATTTACCAAAAACACATATATTCACCTCCACGCCCAATCCACTAAAGCCAATGTCACCTGTAAAAGAATTCAAATAAAAAACAATCATATTCCCCACCTGTCCGCCAAGAAGATAATAATCCAATTGTCCAGCGACACATCTAACTGGGCTACATCTAGATGGCAGGTTGCATTGTTGCATGATGCGATTATACAGCCTGCCATCCAGCAGAGACACTGAGCTGCGCATGCTTGCACAGCTCAGTGACTCTCACTAATGTGGTAAAGTTTAGCGGGATTCATATCCAATTAACTTCTTTCACCTCACTGATGTCATCGCGAGCGTGAGAATGTTCTCACACTCGCAGTGCCGTCAGAAAGGCCATCCAATGAACTCAGTTCAACTCAAAGACGTCAGCGGGAGCGCCGTTAGAACTTTTCCCACAGTGAGGGCCGGGAAGTGCTTTGCACAAATAAAGGGCTATTTTCTGTGTGTGTTTTTTGCTTTAAACTTACTCGGTTACTAATGGGAGTATCTTATAGACGCCTCTCCATTACTAACCCCTGAGCTTGATGTCAACTGCCATTACAAAGCTGACATCAACCCCAAAACGATTATCCCGCTTGACAGCGCACCAGGACAAGTGGAAAGAGCCGAGTCTAAGTCCAGAATTAGTGCATCTAATAGATGCCACATTTCTGGTGCAACTGAGGGCTGGTGTTATTAGTCTGGGAGGGGGTCAATATCCATGTCTCCTTCCCAGGCTATTAATATCAGCCTGAAGCTGTCTGCTTAGCCTTTGCTTGTTATTAAAAAATAGGGGGAACCTCATATAATTTTTGGGGGGTCCCCCTTTTTAATAACCAGTAAAGGCTAAGTGGACAGCTGTGAGCTGATATTAATAGCCTGGGAAGCTCCATTTGTATTGCCCCTTCCCAGACTATCATGCCCAGCTCTCAGCTGTCTGCTTTCCCTTAGCTGGTTAATAAAAATTAGGGAAACCCCATGCCATTTTTTATTTTATTTATTTCTGAGCTAAATACAAGTAAAGAAAACTACACACAAAGCACTGATTATATATCTCACTGCTGTATTTCTATCTATCTATAACTGTATACAAGATGGTATTATTAGTTGAAAAACTAGCTTTAAATGACTTAGAGAATTACGGTATGTAAAAGCTGATGTTGAAAACGCATTGCATACGGATTGCATACACATGTCATACAGATGGTATGTGAGAAAAATCGCATTGTACTCACATGACACTCGTCCTACTTTTCAGGAACAACATCGGAGCAATTATATTTACACAGATGAGTGCGAGCTCTAATTTTCATCCTAAATCCTTATTTAGTTCCATACCCTAAACTAATTTCTTATATATTTCAATTAAAAACTGCTTTTCTTTCTTTTTTCACTACTTCCTTTTTTGAAGACGCTTCGTTTGAGAATCCCAGTGCATGCTGGGATACTCAAACGAAGCGTCATCAGGGAGCAGAGGCTGCGGTCACTCCCCTGCGGCTGCAGTCAGTCCTCTGCGGCAGAGGCTTCCCCCCACCCTGAATCAGATAACCTATTTAAAAGTGTTTTCATATGTGCCATATTAATTTCATTTGGTACATATTGTTTTAAAGATCAAGCAAGGGTTGGTTATTAAAGGGAGGGAAATTAAATAAAAAAGATTCCACTTCTCTATTCTCTGTTCTAGTCCTAGATTTGGCTTCAAAAACTGCATCAAAATAGCCCAGGTACCCTCATACCGAAAAGAAAGAAAAATCCTGCTCAACGAAAATCCAAAAACTCTTATTTATTGGTGTGAATAGAAAACACTCCATTCCGTGAATTAAAATGCCAAGGTAATGGATAAATCAACTAGTTTCAAGTAGTGAAACCCTTAGGCTGGAGTCACACTAGCGTATGGCATCTGATGCAAAAGCATTGGATGCGATATGCTAATGAGCCTAGGCTCCTTCTGTGCTGCTAGTGGGAACCGAGTGTCATGCTACTGTGCTCCAATCCTCTCTCACAGAGCTGATCAGAGCACAGCTGCGGAGGAGGCGGAGAAAGTAATTTCTTCATCTCCTCCGCTGCTGGCGTCATCGCATATCGCACAGCACTCTGATGATATCCGAGTGATGTGCGTTGTGTCACTCGCACCCATAGACTTACTGTATATGGGTGCGAGTGAGTCGAAACTCGGCCGAGTCACGGGGCCAATTGCAGCATTCCCGATTCGGCATGAGAAAATAATCGCAGATGTGAGCTGCCCCATAGATTAACACTGGGCCTAGTGAAATGCGATGTTTTATCGCATAGCACTCGTCCGTATTCTATGGTAGCGTGACTCCGGCCTAAATCATCTTACCAACAGCTGGAGTTGGATTTTTCTTTCTTTGCAATCATTCATGTACAAGACACGAATGCTACCTCTGCTCCAGATCTTCAAACAGTGCATGCGGGTGAGCTGGTTTCTATATTGCCATCATACTGAGAATGAGTTTAGCAAAATCTCAGATAATTCTGGGTAAAGCTCTCTGTCATAACGGTCTACCTACACATTAAGGCCGGCGTCACACTAAACGTATGGAAAATCGGTCCGAGTCTCCCTGCCGAGAGTCGCACAAGTGTTCTCCATATGGTCATCCATGTATAATGCATTTGCAATGTGATGATGCGATTTTCTCGCACCTATGTATCCGTATGGCATCTGTATGACATGCGTATGGCTTTACATTTCTCACTGATTTTCCCCATTGAATTTAATGGCCCAATGGGCTGAAATGAGGAAAATGTGTGCATATTTGTCGCAAGCTACATGGATGGTCCGTGTGGTGTGGTATCCCGAGATCTTCTCGCACCCATAGGCTTGCATTGGCAAGTCTCGGACGATATACGCATGCAATCACAGCATACTGCGATTTTACACACACGTCGAATACACCTGAGAAAAAATACGGTGATGTGAGCTGCCCCATAGATTAACACTAGTCTGAGTGCTATGCGATGCTTTCTCTCATAGCATTGTCCTTATTCTATGGTAGTGTGACTCCGGCCTAACTTTGATAGTCAAAGGAGCTGTACACCCCCTGGTGAAATCTTCGGCAAGTGTTGAATCCTTTTGGTGTGTAATACACACACTGTTAATATTCTGCTCTGCTTGCTGGTTCCAGCCATTGACACATGACCGCAAGTATTTTAATTGTATACTCGTGGTCATGTGCCAACTAGAATCTTTGACCCGTCCTTTAATAGAACATTGTGATACGCGGCTGAGACCCTAGTCGGCAAATTGCACACTTGCAGTCAACTAATGACCTAAAGGAGTGTGCATTACACACCATAAAGATCCAGTAAGCTGCAGCGCCTGCTGGAGTCATCGCAAGAGGTGGACAATTGCTTTACCTCGCAGATGGATTTTACCATACTGGGGTCCATCCCAATATATAGAATAAGGTCATATAAAATGCATGTCTCCTGAGTCCGATGAATAATCTTCCACAAAAGGCAGAAAATATGCAATAAAAAAGAAATGGCCATAACACGGTAACTAGAAAGTCGAGGACTCTTCCGGCATTTGTTCTCATAAAGATTCTCTTGGCTCTGACATGGAAGATGAAAAGCGTTGTCTGTGCCTCTCTGCAGCACTTATCACCGGCGAGTATTCAGGGCAGGGTGTTCCTCAGGGAGTGTGTAGAGTACTTTCTAAAACACAAAGAGGACAAGGTCACAGCAGAATCCCAGCAGTTGGTTCTAACAATTACAAATATGCCAGAGATTTCTTGCCAAGAGTGGGTAGTGTTAGCCATGGTCTATAGAAAATGACATTCCTGTTGACTAAACACTATTGTTTTAGTACATAATGTTGCTTGGTAGAGATAAGCAGCTTCCTGACTCAGTGCTGTCAGTAGGGCGCATTATTAGGAACTGTGCATTGTGTCTGCTTCTTACTGCGCTGATACTTTGTCAAGACTAATGTTATTTTTTCACACAGAAAATTCATATACTGCCAATAAGCCCACCCTAGTAATCTGCTAATGAGCACATGCGACTAATAATCTGATTCTTAAGACTAAGGGCTATCCTCTCCATGTTCCCCCGTGGCTATAAGTACCTGTCTACAAACTAGTTTGTGGACCAGATAAATGAGGAGCTAAGGAAACAGCATACATTGATCATAATGTGCAATGAGAACAAGCTCCTAGTAATGACCAAGATTTGGACATGGATTTCTGTAAAATATTAATGGAACAGTCACAGTAATTTCTGCAATATGTGCTTCTTGTGAATAAACCCTAACAGAAGAACGTATCCTCTTAGTACCATGTTAGGTGATTGCCATTTGACCAATTTTCAATAGTAGTCTGATAGGTGGACTTACATTGTAGGCACACAGTTTCTGAATGTTTGCTCATGTGAGCATTTGTTTTTACACATTGCTATTTTTCAATCTCTGAGGCATGGGGGCACTCCATGCAATTGTGATATAAGTTGGGATACATAAATTCATACAGTAAAGATGTATAGATGTGATGAAACGTGCACACGGTCCGCCACACGGTAGCCCGGGGTATCACGGCTTGTGATCCCTCCGTGCCGCAAATGCGACGAAAACACGCACACACACGACGGCTGCTGCCATCTGACCCAGTAAACTGCAGGGATTTATAATTATCCCACTTCCACTTAGGAACATGCAGCTCTCTGGCGCCCCCCTTACCCTCAGGTCAGTCAGGGAACTGCACCTAGGATAATTAGTCGCCAGACGGGTCACTTGGATGTGTGCTGGCTATTGGGCACGCTGCAGTGAGTACAGTCAGTGCATACAGTCTTATTAACCCAGATGGCTGTCGGAGGAACAATGCTTCAGCCTATTCAGCCGACTGTCCCTTATACAAAAGCATTTGTTCAAGTGATCACCTCTGTGTTCTCTGTGTTGAGTGGCGGCTTATCTCTGGGAGCATACTGCAATCGGCAGTCCAATATTGGACATGTTGATCGACATCTCCTCCCCATCAGTTGGCCGGTGCCCCCACACACATTAGACCGTTATCTGAACCCGCTGATATCAGATGGCTCAGCCAGTATTAGTATCAGTTCTTGAAACACCCAGACGTTAGTACCAATGGGATAATTCGCAACTGCCTGTTGCATCTGTAACATGGTGATACGTGACAGCCATATGCAAGGTACTCATCTCTTACACCCTGGCACACTACATGAAAGTGGGGATCCTGGCTGGGTGTGTGGACTTGTGTGCTGAGAGGGCGAGGGCGCTATGCCCATGCAGGCTACATGTAATCGATGATGCTAGTTGGCCAGGACCAGATGTTTCACAGTTCAATGAGGGAGACCACCATTCAAAAATAAACTTTTTACTAAACAGGAACTTGTTAGGGATTATGTACAGTAGATAGTGAATACACAACTTTACGAACGTTTCCTTCACAGTACGGGGCATTTTCCACACAGTTTCAATTCCTGCCTCTTTACTCTCTTATTCTCTATCTATTCACTTTACCACAACCCAGCTCAGTACTATCATCCAGTTTGTAAGTGTCCTATGCTCGACCCATGGTTTTGCTTCCTTTTCCCCTTTGGGGAGATACTTTGCCAGTATGGCCAATACTTACCTCTTCTGTCTCTGACACTGGAACTCCTGCCCAGGGCACTCTCTTCATCTTACGTACTCTGTCCCGTTTAGGCCCGTTACCTCTCTGAGTTATAAACTCTAGACCTTACTGCTAGGCGTCCTCTCCCAGGATCCATCTCCAATAAATCACTTAGTAACTCTTCCTTATTTCTGATCCAGATCACGCTATCTCTTTCTGCCCATGTCCTCTCACTAATAGGGACATCCATGAAATGCGGTACTGCTCACACTAGACCGGGTCTGTTCTCTATGCACTCTGGGCCCCTTTTTGCTCTCCTAACAATAAGATGTCTCTGTTCCTTCAGCTTAGCCCATCCCACTCTTTCCTAATCCTACCATTAACTCTATCTCTCCCTACTGTCAAGCAATTCACACAATACGAGCATCAGTAATGCTCATCACATTTCCCATTACACAATTCAACCATTCACATGTTCATGTTTTTCAAGAGGGAATGTGAGCAGAATGTCCATCTCCTTATATTTCCCCCTCCTTTAATAATGGCCGTATGCTGCCATCCAGGACTTATAAGACACCAACACGACTCATCATCACTCAACAAACACTGAAACAATATGAAGTCCCCTTCTGCTCATAGAGCAAAACTGGCTTAGTCCTCCTTGGTGAGGAACCCACAACCACAACTGCCCAAGTCCTTGTTATCCTGGCACCAGTCCCTCAGGTTAACTTTATCCCCTCTCCTTATGTCCCTTCAAGCCACACAACATGGCACAATTTATCCCTGTAAGAGTAGCCCTTCATTTTAAGGGCCCTGTCCATTGTCCCCATCAGTCCATAGGACGAGAACATAGTCCATTAACTTCACATATGTATACGATAAATACGAACTGAATTGAAGATTAATGTAGTGTGAAAATATATAATAAAATAATATTAATGTGCAGTAATATAATTAAATATACACTAACAATTAAACCTCAAGACAAAAAAGTGGATGGAAAACCAACCAAATAGATAAAACTGGATACCTTCATGCAAGAGGAATAGGGGGAGAGAAGAAAAGACTTCACCCAGGCAGTGGGAGTAAATATGTAAATTTTATTAGATATAAATAATTAGCATAAGCATCAATAAAGATAAAAAGGAACCCAATCCCATACAATCCAATACCCTGGTATTTATTCTGAATAAATCAGGTAAGTGATCATTACAACATAAGGTATGCTAAAAAACAAAAATAATAATACATGGAAAATATATGAGCATTAAAAAATTGTGCCCGCATGAAAAAACACATATATGCAGAAAATTGTGCTATGTGAACACACAACAAGTAAAATATATATATGGCAAAAAAATAGCCTTAATAAATTGTGCCACACTATAACACATCAAATGAAAAAGAATAAAACCCAAAAAAAAAATAAATAAATAAAATGTTGATGCAATATGACCTACACACAAATAAACACAACTACACACCACTGAAAGAAAATGTTTGTATACATAAAACAGTGTTATATTCGCACCGAAAAATATATATATATAAGGCAAACAATGTGCCCTTAATTATATGTGCCACACTATAAAACGTGATGTGAAAAAAGTTCAGACAATAAAACTACAGTATTGCTTACACAAAGATAAGCACAATTGCACCACATAAAAAATAATATAAACACCACTATTGTGACTGCGGTGACTAAAAAAACACCCATAAAGTGCCAGCATACAACCTGAAAATACCAGGGGAGGACAACACAGGGACCGGGCTACCTAGAACGCGCCCCGATGCGCGTTTCGGAAAGGTATTTCCTTCGTCAGGGTATGAAGGTATCCAGTTTTACATATGTATACGAGACAGGGACACACACAGTCCCTTAAGGACGACATCTATAACTAGTGGGGGGAAGGACATACTTGGACCGTACACTGCCTTGAAGATGGGAGAGTCACAGATATATTTGGGTGCTAGACCCAGTGAACTGTAGCTTTCTGGAATCTGGAACTTTCCCATTTATCAGGTGCAACAAGCACAACAGGTCCTGTTTCAGTCTCCGACTCCATTTTCCTTCACCAACCTTTTTCTTTGGGAACGCTGAGACAATTCCTCTCTTTCCCTTGTACTTTCCCTTCCTCTTTTTGTCCCAGATCATGTCATGCCTTGTGGTAGGGGGTTGTCGCTGGAGGGGTGGAGACCACTTGTGGGACGGGGCCACCTTCTCTATCTCCTCTACCTGATTTCTTAAGTCACACCTTTCTGGGCAGGAATTTCCTTCCACTTCATCTTACCACAGTTACCACTCCTCGCTGTAGGCTGACACTTTCAGTTCTGACACTCCCTCCAGTAAGAGTAACCTCCGAAGGGCTGGACAACTCTTCACACCCTTTTATTCCTTCTACGCCAACAATGGGTAGGACCTTTTTGTTGTTCTGCTCCACTAACCGCCATTATGAAGTCCATGCTTGGCGCCATATTAGACTGTGTAACGGCCACCATCTTCTTTGTAACTTGAGTCTTCACCACATCATTCTGTTCTACCAGCTGCGAGACGTCCCAGCATGTTAAATGAAAAAGAGGGTCCTCGCTGGATGTGCGTACTTGTGCTGTGAAGGCGTTATGCCCCTGCAGGCCTCATGTAACTGATGACTGTTGTGAATGTGTTAGAAATGAATTCTGAGCAGAAGCTCCCTCTGGTGGTTACAAACAGTACTGAATCATTCAATGAAGATTGTGAAGATTGGCAATCAGGAGTTACAGACTGGTCTTATATAAGGGAGGTTCCCTCCCATCAGGGTTGCCGGTGATCAATTGTTCTTGTCTCAACTTTGGTTCCTGGTTCACTTGGAAGCTTGCTGAGTCTTGCCTGCATCTTCTGCTAACAGATAAGATATTTTCTGCTTTTATTTTTGTGCTTGCTTTTTGCATTTTTTCCTGCACTTCTGTGGAGGTCAGCCAGGTCCCCTCCGGGGGCTTGTGCTCCTCTCAGTTTATCTGAGCCACTGTTATTTGTTCATTTGCCTTTTCCAGTTTTTTCAGTGGTTGCGGCTTAGTTTTGTTACACCAGAGAACTAATTTAGGTGGTAGAGGTCGTGTGATCTCAGGTGTTTTTGCAATTAGTAGAATTGGTATTTTTTTAGGGTTTTTTGGATTGCAGTAAGTGTCCTTCCTATCCTTTTCTTTCTAGGAAGATTGGGCCCCAACATTTGCTCATTCTATTTTCTGTCTGTGTCTGTATTTCCTCTTGTCTAACCGCCATTACATGTTTGGGGGCTTCCTATGTTCTTTGGGGATCTGCTCCGGGGCAGATAGCTTTCCTCTTTCTATCTTTAGGTGTAGTTAGCCTCTCAGGCTGTGACGAGGCGTCTAGGACCAACGTAGGTATGCTCCACGGCTGCCTTTAGTTGTGGTGGTTAGTCAGGGTACTGCAATCCAGTAGATTCCAACCTCTCTGGTGTATTGCCGTTTTTGCCTGCTCTCCTCAGCTACCAAATCATAACAGATGACGCTAGTTTGCCAGGACCAGATGTTTCACAATTCAATGACTCCTGTCCGGGGCACTCTCTCTTTGTCTTACATACTTTGTCCCATTTAGGCCCTTTACCTCTGTGACTTATAAACTCTAAGCCGTACTGCTAGGTGTACTTTTCCAGGACCCATCTCTGGTAAATCACACTGTGCCTCAGTCACTCTTCGTTTCTGCTCCAGATCACGCTAGCTCTTTCTCTCAGTCTCCTCTCACTGATTGGGACACCCATGAAATGCAGCACAGCTCACATCAGACATTAGGTCAGTTTTCTATGCACACCGGGTCCTTTCTGCCCTCCTTACAGGAAACTGTCTCTGTTCCTTAAGATTAGCCCCTTCCATTCTGGGCTAATCGTAACCATTATCTCTAGCTCTCCTTACTGTCGAGCAATTCACAATACTAACATCATTAACGCACATGACATTACATTGCACATTACACACTACAACCATTCACATATTCTTCTAATGAGAACATGAACAGAATGTCCATCTCTTTACACATTACCAGTTGCATTAGTCTGGTGGCCAGATAACAACACTACATGGAACATTTTGATCCAGCCCCAGACTAGCGCCTAGGAGTAGAGCGGTGAAAAATAATTTTTTCATTAGCTTTGTTACTGATCTGCAACTCAGGACTAGGGCAGAAGAGGGAGAAGCTGACCCTGTAGAAGTCCTATGATGGAGTGGGTGACCTATTCCTTGTGAATAGACCCACTGACGTTTCCTAGGCTAAACTCAAACGAAGACCTTAAGGTAGGGGGAAGGGAATCCCTGAAAGATCTAGGGACTGGGAACAAAAACAGGTAACCTCCTAGTAGGAAAATAGAGGAAGCTGCAGAAACAAAAGGAAAACCAAAAAACAAAGCAGGCAGAACTAGCGATCCCAGAACGGCACAATATCAAACACAGAAAACTATCAAAGCCCCT
>VIAB01004248.1:85414-107062 GCA_009801035.1 Oophaga pumilio | reverse complement strand
ACGACGGCGCGCATAGTGCACGTGCATACTCCCTGATTCTTAAAGGGGCAGCTACTTTGGAAATGCCCCCAGTCAGTAGCTGGAAGGCATCAAGTTTATAAGGCATGCTCCCCATTAGGGAGAGGCATGAGCAACCCTTGAAGTTTCCATACCTTATGTGTTTTTATGCAACTAGTATGTTACAGGATCCATGTCCTTGAGTGAGTCAGTTGGTGTTTGAACCTTATCTGTTTCCTGATAACCATGTTGTACCTGAACCTGAAACCGCATTGGTGGTCCCTCAACCGAAACCGCATTGACGGTCCTTGAACCTGAAGCCACTCCAGCAGTAACCAAGCCTGAAGCCACTCCGGTGGAACCAGAGCCTGAAGCCGCTCCCTTGATACCTAAGCCTGACACCGCTTCAGCTGTACCGAACCTGAAGCCGCTCTGTTGGGTCGTGAACCTGACACCGCTCCAGCGGTACCTGAACCTAAAGCCACTCCATCGGTTCCTGAGCCTGACACTACTCCGGTGGCATCTGAACCTGAAGTCATTCCATCGTTAGCTGAGCCTGAAGTCGCATCGGCGGTACCCGAACTTGAAACTGTTCACGGTACTTGAACCAACACCAGTATCTGTCCTGGTCAGCTTTCCAAAGTCTGTACTGTCGGAGCCTGTTCCAGTATCCGAAGCCAGTCCTGCCTTTGACTCTGAGTCAGTGTCCATTCTGCCCGGTGACACAGAACACATGTTGTCTGAACAGAGTCTGAATCCTGTCCTGTCAGTGACTCCAAGCCCATGTCTGTGTCTGCAATCCTGACCCCTGGGGTCAGCAGCTGCAGTGCCGGGGACTGCCTAGGAAAGGTACCTGGCGGTGACCTGCAGCTCAAGCCTAACTCCACCATCAGGAGCTCAAGCAAAAACCAGGTAACCGTTAACTATGCCCCTTGTAGATAAGCCCGGCCCCTGGCACAGTGGGTTCACAATCTATTTATGTGACACTTCACAATGCATGTATTAGATCTGGATTATAATTTTTCTATGCTCAGAGCAGAAAAGGGAATTGTAGACCCATGTTACAAGATTGTCAGTTTATTTCCAGTATTGTAAGATTATCACATTGAAATACATGATGTGGAATTAGAGAAATGAACATAAGATGTGGAAAATAACTGCTATGTTTCTTGTATTAGTCACTAAGTTCTGAGTCTGTGGTAGGTGAATTCCACAAGGGTACACAATATGTCCCTTGTCCATTTCCAAATACTACTGAATTTATATGGTCATGTTCGGTAATAAGTAGAGATTATGACTGAACATAACACAATGTACTGGACAAATGTATTTGACTCTTTTAACTTCCAATTTTTAAGTTCACAGTTTCTAATTTTTTTAGTGTATTACCTTAACGTGAATCTGTCAGCAGGATTTCACACCCCAAACTATTTATATGTGCATGTCGCTCTTTCAAAGACAAATTCACTAGTACCTTTACATGAACAGCCCGTTCCTCCATTACTGAGAAATCAACATTTGAATTTGATATGCAAATGAAGCTGAAAATCTGAAACCTCTGTCTCTCCAGCTCTATTTCCACCCAGTGCCACCTCCTTCTTCTTGATTGACAGCCTCTATACTGTGTGACTTCTGGCAAAGGAGCCATCAGACAAGCAGAAGGAGGCAGTGCAGGGTGGAGACTAGAGCTGAAGTGACAGAGGCTTCAGATCTTCAGCCTCATTTACATATCAATTCAAATGCTAATTTCTAAGGAATTAAGTGACATTTCATGTAAAATTATTGCTGGACTTGTCTCTGAAAGAGCTACATGTGCATATAAATAGTTTGGGGGTTAAATCCTGCTGACAGATTCCCTTTAAGCTGCATTTACACTTGCTGACAATCGGGAACAAAGATTCTGAGGAATACAGCTTTCTGAATACAGTATCTTTCTGTCTAAAGATGCCGTGATTACCTAATGAATGAGAATAGCGATTGTTTGCAGGTGAAATTATTTTTAAGCAAGCTTAAACATCATCATTCATTCACAGCAGCAACACGCTTCCTGTGTAAACAGTGACATCTATGCACATAGAACATTCTGTGATCACGAATGTGCGATCTGCCTATCTAACAGGCTATTAAATGACCCACCAATTGGCTTGAATGTAACTGATCATCTGTCAGTTAACAGCTGTGATCGACCAGTGCAAATACAACCTTAATATATTATCCTGGGCTAAGGAGTTATCCTTCCATAATCTTAGTGAAAAACAAGTCTGAGTGATCATCTCCCTCCTCAACTACTGCAACATCCTTTTCTCTGGCCTCCCTGCTAACACCCTCGCACCTCTTCAGTCCATCCTTAACTCTGCTGCCCGATTAATTCATCTCTCTCCTCGCTACTCCCGCTACTGCAAATCTCTTCACTGGCTCCCATTCCCTCAGCGTATCCAGTTAAAATTACTAATACAAGGCCAACTATAACCTGTCTCCTCCATATATCTCTGAACTAATCTCCCGATACCTTCCCTCACGTAATCTCCGGTCCTCCCAAGACCTCCTTTTCTCCTCCACACTTATTCGCTCCTCACCCAACCGCCTCCAAGACTTCTCCCGAATATCCCCCATCCTCTGGAATTCTTTGCCCCAACACGTCCGACTATCAACCACTTTCGGATCCTTCAGATGGAACCTGAAAACCCACCTCTTCAGGAAAGCCTACAGCCTGCAATGACCCTGCTACCTCTTCACCACTACCGGAGATATCGCATCACCATCACTGGAGCTGCTGCAACCCCCCAACCTACTGCCTCCTTCCCCACCATCCTGTAGAATGTAAACCCGAAAGGGCAGGGTCCTCTCCCCTCTATATCAGTCTGTGACTGTTAGTTTGTTTACTGTAAGTGATATCTGTAATTTGTATGTAACCCCTTCTCATGTACAGCACCATGGAATCAATGGTGCTATATAAATTAATAATAATTATGCAAACTTGAGCCTTACAGAGAATCTATCAGCATAAATGACTCTTCAAACCCAGCACAGCAACTTGTAGGGGATATAGACATAATAAAAGTTATACCTTTTAGTATCCAAATTTGTTGCTGCATTTACAAGAAATTGTTCTTTATTTAAAAATGCTAGTAAGGTTCTTGGTGTACCCATGGTGTGGGGTTAGTAGTCCAATGCACCTTAACACATGCTTGTTTTCCATCTATCTTGACACCATTTTCATTGATTAGGAGCTCCGTCTTTACAAGGTCAAAAAAGATGGAAAATATGTAGGTATGAAAGTGCGCTAGGTGTGAAGGTGCACTGAAATACTCAGCCACACAAAGGGTGCATCAAAGACTACATCATCATATTTGAATAAAGAGTAATTTCTGGTAAATGCAGCAACGGATTTGGACACAAAGGCCTTGATTCATCAAGTCTGGCAAATTTCATGTTGTCGTAATGAGGAGGTGTGCTGGAGCCAGACTTTCTTGATTCATTGAATGACACACCTCTTATGGAGTGACCAGAATCTGACAAGTGGTGTCCTCCATCGTGCACCTCGACACAAATCTTCAGTCAGGGACTGGAGTAAGATTTCTGGCATAAGGAATTAGATGAGCTGTGATGTCAAGCCCACGTTGTGCCCACATCCCACCTATTTTCGCGGATTTGGGTAAAACTGGCTGGAAAACGCCAAAAATTTTGGTCAACTCTGCAGTGTGTAAAAATTTTGTGGCTTTTTAAAACCTAAGTTTAGCTCAAAGCTTTGATGAATCTGGTGCATGGTTTGAACAATACTGTGCTGACAGACTCCCTTAGGGTGGCAATAAAAAAATGATGAGTATCAGCTGAACCCACCGATTTTAGGGAGGTGTTATGGAATGACCTGGGTTGGAGTAGTGGTATTGCATACACTAGGGGCAGCATCGGCAGGTAGTATAGTCAGGAAGAGCCAATGTAGTTAAAGGATTATCAGGTAGTGTAGTGAGGAATAGCCAGTGGTCGGTACATAGGAGAAGCAATGTAGTTAAAGGATCAGCAGGCAGTGTAGTCAGGAATAGCCAGGGATCAGTACACAGAAGCAGCAGTATAATCTTGGAATGAAGGAGCAGGTGAAAGGAAGCTTGCCTAAAGGCTGGTAGCTCAATAATCTCACAAGGAAGGAAGTGCAATGCCAGGTTTAAGTAGGGTGTTCAATCAGGGTGGAGCCAATCAGGAACTCAGGGAGGAGACAATCAGAAACAACACAGCTACTAGTATCTGGGTTAGCAAGGAACTGTCCAGCAAGCTGAATAGCTCAGAGGGAAGTGCAGCTGTCTGGTGCACAAGAGGTGCTGGGTTCGAGTCCTGACAGTAAGTTTTTCTTGTCTAGGAATGGGCCAGTCTTGATTCTCCTCCAGGGTCAGATGTTAATTTTAATATCTCTGAAAATAAATAGTGGCCACAGAGGTGTTTGGCAGCGATTTATTCCCCTCTCTCCAATTGGAACCCATTCACATTCAGCTATGAACTGGGGAATCAGTAGAGATAGCTATCCAATATGTATGCACACCTTTAGGATTGGCTTTATATATAGGAGGTCAAATATGCTTGTTTATGGAGGTGTTGAGTATAATAGAGGTTGGCCAAACTAGTCTTTGGCTGACAGTTATATATGTATGCATAAAGCGTAGTCCAAATTATTCTAGAATGATCACCATTTATTCAGTTTGTTCATATACTGGCTGTGTGCGGAGAAAGCAAGCCCTGTGCAGAATGTCACCAATCCTTCCCTCTCTTACAAGAAAAGACAAGTTTTGTGTTATTCACCTATTTGCCACAGGAATTATTTGTAACCGTGATTTCGTTGTAGAGGATGCAAATGGGATGAGATGGTTGAGGGCTCTGTTACAGAAATATATGTTTTTATTAATTGGGGGCTAGAAACCTCAAGCTACATTCTTGTTTTTACAAGATCTGAGTCAAAAAAGGGCTGTACAATTGTACAATACAGGGGTCATCGCTGAATAGTGTCATTAATGCTCATGATTTGTTGCTATCCAGTGTTGCTATGTGACATTGTACAATATGAAAATCAGAGACACAAAGATAAAATAGTCATAGATCAGGGATTAAAATCTTCCTAGCAACTTACTCTGGCGCTCCAGCTGCTAAACAGGCGCAGAAGTTGGGGCTGAATAGTCCTGTGGCATGCATGGATTTTCTGCATCATTAAGCTTGGCTTGTGGCAGAGACATCTCCCCCTCCCCCATGTTCTTAATTGTAAATGTTTGAAAGATAGTAAGACTAAAAACTAACACTAAGCTCTCTAATGGGTGGACTGGGCCTCTTTAAGACCATTCCACAGAAATTCTACTTTTCTTTAAGCAAGAACCCTTTCAGCCATGGGAAAGTGTCCTGTGTCAGTAACCTTAGGCAGAAGGGCTTCTTGAACAATAAACTATAGAGAACCGATATCGAAATTTTCGAGTGTTATCTTCTTGGTATAGTTTTGAAAAATAGTCTGCAAAATAATGTTCAGTTCATTTAATGATCAAGTTTCTATTATTTGTGTTCTTTTCTAATTATTTGTTAATTTACTTTCTTTAAAGCCAGGGTCACACGACCATTTTCTCTCCATCCGAGAAAAACAGTCTGATTATTCTGGTCATACTCTGATCAGTGTTTGATTGGAGCAGCCTCAGTTTTTCTCAGACATGGAGAGAAAAAAAAAAGTTTCTTCACCTTCTCCATTCTGTGTCTGTGAAAATCTGACCATACTTAGATATCATCGGAGTGCGGTCCATTGTTTTTCACACATCCATAGACATATGTCTCCGATTTTTTCCTCTGACCACTTGGCCCTATAGAACATCATAGGTCTGACTGCTCATACCTATGTGCATGAGCCCTAGATCTCATACTCACCGGGTTCCCCAGTAAATTTGTGCTCTCCAAGCCTGCCATTAGCAATGTGCTAACACTCTGTTTTCCTATGATTTACAGCCCTCCCCATATTCATTTATAAAAGTAAGAATTTTCAGAAATTGACATTATCCAAATTTTTAAAGCTTTTTTATATATAGTAGCAAAATTGGAGTCTCTGCTGGTGCTGATTTTATTAGATCACATCCCTCCATCTCAAGACAGAAGAACCCATGGCTCGTTGTCTTCCCCATGCTTTGTGAGGAAGTTGGATGACATTTCCCTTTGGCCAGTCCCCCTAATTTTTGACTTCTGTTACTGTATTTCTGATTTATGAAAACCTTTTGTAGCATAGTCTAATATAATATCCATGTCCCCTCTTTTGAGACTTTCGTGACCGGCCCTACAGTTTGTATATCTCTCTGTCCAAATGCTTGGGCAAAGCATCAGAAATTGTGATTCTAGGTTTAGTTTGTGACCAAGAGAAATAAAAGGATTGTCTCACTAGAAAGATTCAGGGCATATCTGTAGGATAGGGATGAGTCCCACCTCTGGGGAACCCTTTTTTATCTCCAGAATAGGGGGCCCTCCGTCCCTCATTTTGTCTGGCATTTGACCATCGGTGAGCGGTGAGGTGGCGGCACATGTACTTCCTCTCTCGATTCATTACAAAAGGAGTTCCTACTACTGTGGACCAAAAATTCTTGCCTGTATTCAGAACTCACCAAACCAGAATGGGGTTTTACTAGTTCCCCTGTTGTTGATATACAGTACAGACCAAAAGTTTGGACACACCTTCTCATTCAAAGATTTCTCTGTATTTTCATGACTATGAAAATTGTAGAATCACACTGAAGGCATCAAAACTATGAATCAACACATGTGGAATTATACATTACACTTTACAAAAAAGTGTGAAACAACTGAAAATATGTCTTATATTCAAGGTTCTTCAAAGTAGCCACCTTTTGCTTTGATTACTGCTTTGCACGCAGAAAAGGTGAACGGATGCACTCTACATGCCTGGTTCCCACCGTGAAGCATGGAGGAGGTGGTGTGATGGTGTGGGGGTGCTTTGCTGGTGACACTGTAGGGGATTTACTCAAAATTGAAGGTATACTGAACCAGCATGGCTACCACAGCATCTTGCAGCGGCATGCTATTCCATCCGGTTTGCGTTTAGTTGGACCATCATTTATTTTTCAACAGGACAATGACCCCAAACACACCTCCAGGCTGTGTAAGGGCTATTTGACCAAGAAGGAGAGTGATGGGGTGCTACTCCAGATGACCTGGCCTCCACAGTCACCAGACCTGAACCCAATCAAAATAGTTTGGGGTGAGCTGGACCGCTCACCGCTTCAATTTTGAATAAATCCCCAACAGTGACACCAGCAAAGCACCCCCACATCATCACACCACCTCCTCCATGCTTCACAGTGGGAACTAGGCATGTAGAGTCCATCCGTTCACCTTTTCTGCGTGCAAAGCAGTAATCAAAGCAAAAGTTGGCTACTTTGAAGAACCTAGAATATAAGACATATTTTCAGTTGTTTCACACTTTTTTGTAAAGTGTAATGTATAATTCCACATGTGTTAATTGACAGTTTTGATGCCTTCAGTGTGATTCTACAATTTTCATAGTCATGAAAATACAGAAAAATCTTTGAATGAGAAGGTGTGTCCAAACTTTTGGTCTGTACTGTATATGCAGGCCCCAAAGATGGAACCCGGATCTATTAAACATACCGTACATTTCTCTTTCAAAACAACCCCTTTAAGAGATACCATTGTAGATTTTACTTGTCATTAACTTATTTTCTGTGTTCTATTTTAGGAGGCAAAGGGAGATTTTACAAGGTATGTGTATAAATTATTACCCTTTTTTTAAGATATTTATTTGTATTATAGACCTAATAGCTTTTACAGCAGTCAAATAGATTTTGATTCCGTCCTCATTTTCTAGGCGCCATAATTTTATTTTACTTACTGGGTTTATTTTGATTTATCTTTATAACTTTTTAATGGGAAGGGGGAAATTAATGTTTTATATTTCATGTTGCCAATGATTTAAGAGAAATTCTCCTGAAAGTCTCTACGAAGATCTCCATTTTACTCCACCTTTAAGAATAACACATACTATGTCATAACATATCAAGAAATGATGCGTGCCACAGACCTATGTGAGCAAAACGTACAGTACAAAAAATCAATTTGCTTTGCTTTTCTATGCACAGCTGACTAAAGTGTATTCAGTAAAGTGATCACAAGAAAAACAACACAAGTCTTTCCAAGAGAGTCCTACATTTCAGGATTATAGACGGCCTGCCGACTCGTTAGCTGTGACAGCTCTTCTTGCATTCCACATGCTGAGAGATGGCAACACAGAGAATGGAGTTGGATAAAAAGCACTGAGCTTTAGTTTTTTACAAATTTACAATATCAATAATGCAGGAAATACATTTATGTCAAGAATTGATCTGTCATTAGCTTTAAAGGTATCATAAGGATACAGGGTTACAATACTCAACTTTGCATGGGAAGCTTTGGCACCAGTGGAAATCTTTACAAACATAAGTTTTCAGCTACTGTTGCATTACACCAAGTTTATTATCTTCAAAGTCCCATTTTTCGTTTGCACACCATTTGTACTCATTACATGATGGATTTTGATTAAGTCTGAAATACAAGTCAGTGTGGTGGTCATTTCCATTTTAATAAACTTTGCATATGTCGAATGTAGAAGTGATTATAGAAAACTTTGTAATTAATGTTACATATATTATCAGAGAAATTTGCTTCTTTCTCCATTTATGAGATGCTTCTTCTCCACTCATTTACCCCCTGAACTCAAAGTCCCCTCTCTGAAACAAAAAAACACAGCTCAAATCCCTCTTGGTCAAAGAAAGACAGACTACCAGAACAGTTAGGTGTCAGATTACTCCTTCTATTATCCTCTATGGAGAGAGGAGGGAGATGAATAGTAAACATTGAGCACAATGAAAGACAAGCAGACATTGGCCGACACAGAAGATGGAGCAGCTGTTTCAGCTTACTCCGTGCTGGATTCACAGCTATATTGCTCAGTACTCCAGTATAATCTTTTCCATACTACTACAGCTGCTTTTTCCTCATAAAAGTAGAGCAGGAATCCCTGTATTTCTGTGTATGCTGTTTACAGGAGACATCATAGCCGCTAGTCACCACCCACCAGCTCAGAAAGAACTGTAAATTTGAGCTAGAGCCTACAAAGGGGAAAATTGGTGAAAATGCAAGATACAAGTTGTATAATGACCAGAAATAGTGTCATTTCTCATGTACTCATATATGACAACTTATTCTGAAAAGATACCCAAAATGACAAGTCCAGTGTAAAAATTTGTTTCAACGCAAGATCTATATACATGGCTTTGTGTATTGTTTCAGTAAATTTTTTTACTTTATAAATGAGACCATTTTGTCTTTGGTACAATGGCTTTATATTCTATATATAGAGAGAGAAAGAGAGAGATATGATAGGCTTGGAGACTAGCATGGCACTTAGTATACGCAGTGTGAGTAATTGTGCAGATTATTTATTGTCTTCCTTGGATGCTGTGTCTACTTCCTTACTTTATTACTTGCTTGAACAAGAACTTGTTCCGTGCTGAGATACTGATCTTGCCATCCTGGCTGTGGGCTCCTGACATCTTAGTACATGGCATTGCAGTAAACATTTCTGTAAATGATGTATAATAATGTATAATTACCATTAGATGCTTTCTACATAATAAGCAATTGTTTCTGTTTTCAATCATAATTCCTTCCAAGAGGTCTGTTGTTCCTCCAGCATGTGAAATGCAGTCGTTAACAGGAGCTCGGAAATATCATATACTACAGAGCTTCTCATTATTTAACCTTTTCATTTCTGAGGAATACTCACCTGGTTATGATTTGAATATAATAATTTTCAAGTCCCGTTTCCTGTACTCTAAAAGGGAAAACCTTAGGGGTCCGACCTTAAGATTCCCTTTCATTTTCATTGTATCATATTTCATCTTGGAACTAGGGAACACTGCCATTTCTATAAATGCAGTTTACAGAGCTTTTCCTTTCATTGCGTGTGATGGATGGCAGTCTCTGGATGCTTGAAGGATACTTTAACTATGGACCTGCCTTAATTTTCATAATAAGTTTACAAACATGCATTGTAAGCACAAGGTAAAACCCAGAAGAGCTCATTATTAGGCTATAGTTTCATAGTGCAGACTCAAGTTATGGGGACTAGTGATGAGCGAGTGTACTCGTTACTCGAGTTTTCCGAGCATGCTCGGGTGGTCTCCGAGTATCTTGGGCGTGCTCGTAGATAATGTTTGAGTTCCCGCAGCTTCATGATTTGCGACTGCTAGACAGCCTAAATACATGTGAGGAATGCCTGTTTGTTAGGGAATTTCCACATGTATTCAGGCTGTCCAGCAGCCACAAATCATGCAGCTGCGGCGACACAAACTAAATATCCGAGCACGCCCAAACTACTCAGAGAACACCCGAGCATGCTCGGAAGACTCGAGTAACAAGCATACTCGCTCATCACTAGTGGGGACTTCTTGGGATTTGCTTTCCAACAAACATTCTTCCTTAGCTCCCTGCTTAGCAACAATTGAAAAACTTTACATTTTGCTCTTTATCTCAATGCTAGTCCCCATCTTTCCAGAATTTTCTGGCATGATAATGTCTTCTCCATAACAATGCCAAATAATGTGACCAGAGTAGTCAACCTGAGCTTGACAGAAAGCCATAATCATAAAATTGCCTATTATTTCAACCAGGTTTTGCGCTAAATGTATTTTTTAAATTTCTAGTGATGTTTTTTACAGTCTGTGTGAAAAATTAAAAAATAGACATTTTGCAATTTTTACACAGGCTAATATGACTTTGTTTCTGTGGTTTCAGGAAAAACCATATGTACATGGCCACATTGGTCAGATATTGAGCCTATCTTTTGTATTGAAGATCTAACGAGCCTGTGCTGAATAAAGATTGCAAGATAGATATATATACAGTGTATATAAATGAAAATGATACAGTATATACATATATGCTGTATATAATATTTTTAAAAAAATATACTTTATACAAAAATGTAATTTAGGCACTATGTCACTTTTAGATGATTACTTACTTTTTAAGTATGTCTTCTGACTTAAAGTAATATGGTATCATCTTTAAAGGGAACCTGTCACCATGAAAATACAAATATAAAAAACTGACCAGCACTTCCAAACAGAAAAAGACAAGTGTGAACAGGTGCAAGCGAAGAGAGACACTCTATATAACTAACAAATTAAAGCTGCACTTTGCAGGGCTGCCCATTGTCACCTCTCCTTCTCGCTACAGCAATAGAGCCATTAGCATGCATTATTAGACAGCACCAGGAGATAAAAGGTTTTGCTTATGGACGTAGAGAGGAGCAGATAGCATTATACGCAGATGACATATTATTGCTTGTGGGGGATATATCTGCATCTCTTCCAAAGATTATGGACATAATTGCTAGGTCCGGTGTATTCTCGGGATTAAAAATTAATTGGGGAAAGTTGGCTTTACTCCCTTTAGAGAATAACGACAATCTTCAAGTGGGGAGTTTCTCAAAAATCCCAGTAGTTAAAAAAATGAAATATTTAGGTATTCAAGTAACTAGGGAAGTGAATGATTATACGTCATTGAATCTTGGCTCTTTAATATGAAAATCAAGGAAGAAGGTGGGAACTTGGGGAAAATTACCATTGTCCCCCCTTGGGAGAACAAATCTAATCAAAATGTGCCTCATGCCATCTATCCTCTACTGTACATTTTACATAAGTCTCCAGTGTGGATTCCGAAACACTGGTTCAAAAAAATGCATAACATTTTAAGAGATTTAGTGTGGAAGAAAGGGGTACCTAGAATCAAATTGGAGATATTACCGTTACCAAAGGATCAGGGTGGATTGGCATTTCCTCATGCGTGGGGATACTTTCAGGGCTCTCAACTACAACATTTTAAGGGATTTAACCAAATACAGCCGCATTGGTAGAATATATGTGGGTCACACCACACATGTGTGTGACCAGAAATCACCACTCATAATAGCAAAATGACATGAAGGAGAAAATAGGAGTCACTGGTGACAAAAGATTTTTTAGCAAAAAATGGTAAATATTTATTCATATAAATCGTATAAAAAGTAACACAAGATCATATGAAAAAGACATAAGAAACACATACATAGGACGGATGCATATGCAGGGGGAATGCGTTCCTGTTAATATCAAGTGACATTAATAACAGTGGCAGTGGAATAAACAAATGGTAGCCCCAAACAGGGAGTCATATGGAGCACCTCCCGCAGTGGGAAAAAGAAATGCGGTGCTGTAGCTACCTACATGTTAACCACAAAGTGCCTGAACATGCTTCAAGAAATCACAAACATTGGTATATATTCAGGTCAGCAATAGACTGTGCAGCGCTGCCTAATTCAACAAGAAGCCATGCTCACCAATACAAAAGTAACACAGGAATGCAGTCACCCCGCTCACAGATGTCACCCCAACACACGTTTCGTGGCTAGCATGCCACTTTTTCAAGGGATGGGCTCTGGAGGAAAATAAGCAGGGGCATTGGTTATTAAATTTATGGGGGGGTAGCAATAATATTTTAGACCTTTTGGAATCAGATGGCCTTAGGGATAGGTTCCGTAATGCCCCAACCAGGGTCGGCTCCATGTTTTCGTGGGTCCCGGGCGAAAGAGTCTCAGTGGGCCCCTTTAACACATACCACAATTCATGATGTATAGAAAAGAATGAAAATTCATCAGCTCACCCAGATTATCCATAGTTCCAAGTTCCTGGTCCGCACGGACTGGGCTGAGCAGCCACAAAGGAGGTAATCAGAATGCAGGTGAATTCCAGCAGGATCCACAGGAAATCTTGATTGCTTAAAAAATAACTTTTATTCGTGTCATAAAATCAGAACAAATTATGTTCAATGCAAAAGAATCACTAACAGCACAACACACATGGCAGCGTAATCCAACGCGTTTCGACTCTAGGTCTTAATCAAGATTTCCTGTGGATCCTGCTGGAATTCACCTGCTTTCTGATTACAATTCATGATGCTCCGATACGGCAGAGAAATATAGGAATAGTACAATGCCAAAGATTTCACTTACTTCATGTATTACATGAGTGATATTTATTGTAAATTCTACAATAGCTCAAAAGATAAACAGTATAATCATCCATACAGTATTATGGGCACCACATAGTGCTCCATGCGGAATAATGAGCCCCATATATTGCTCCATACAGTATTTTGGGCACCACATAGTGCTCCATGCAGAATAATGAGCCCCATATATTGCTCCATACAGTATAATGAGCTCCATATATTGCTTCATACACAATTATGGGCACCACATAGAGCGCCATACAGAATAATGAGCCTCATATAATGCTCCATATATAATGGGCCCCATATAATGCTCCATATATAATGGACATTATAAGATGCTCCATATATAGTAGGCCCCAAATGATGCTCCATACATAATGGGCCCCATATGATGTTCCATATATAATGGGCCCCATATGATGCTCCAGTATATGATGGGCCCCATATATGATGCTTCAGTGCATGATGGGCCCCATATAATGCTTCATATATAATGGACTTATATATGATGCTCCAGTGTATGATTGGCCCCATATAATGCTCCATATATATAATGGGCCCCATATATGATGCTCCAGTGTATGATGGGCCCCATGTAATGCTCCATATATGATGCTTCAATGTACAATGGGCCCCATACATGATGCTCCAGTGTATGATGGGCCCCATATGATACTCCAGTGTATGATGGGCCCCATATATGATACTCCAGTGTATGATGGGCCCCATATGATGGTCTCCATATATTGCACCAAACAAAAAAAATAAAAAAACGAAATACTCACCACTCCTCGCTGGCCACTGCTCTGCTCGAGACACCGGCCCCCGGTACTGGCACAGGCACCAGAACCCATAGCATGCTGGTGTCCCCAACTGTGAGTGGGCCCCCCCCTGCTTAGGGCCCCGGCACTTGCCTGGGTGCGCCTGGTGCTGACGCCATCCCTGGCCCCAACGCTGTTCCTTATTCATAAGATATGGTGGACTTGCAAAAAATTATGGGAAATAGGAACTTATTCTCAATACACCCCTCTACGGAATAAAATACACTTAAGAGAATTATACAATTTGGAGGGATTTGGGGGGTGGATAAAGCAAGGGTTGAGATATTTACATCAGGTAAATATAGGGGGGAATATTTGTTCCTTTAATCATCTAAAACAAACTTATCAGATAAAAAATTAAGAATTCTATAAGTGTTTACAATTGCGGTATTCCTTGAGAACCCAGGATAATATAACACTAATTAGAATATCCACTAATGGGTTACTGGACCATGTTGTCAAAGCAAAAAGGACAAAAGGGTTGATTTCTTTAATATACCAATCTCTATTGAGTACAATTTTGGGAGACACTATGGCACTCACTAAGTCTCGGTGGGAAGCGGAGGTGGGACAGATATAGTCTGAAGAGTGGGAGGACATATTGGAAGCTACAGGTGAATTATCAATAAACACAGCGCAGAGAAGATCCCAGTTGTTCCTTATTCATAGGGCTTATAGGACACCAAAGATGATGAAAAAAATGAAGTTAAGAAGTGAAGATGAATGCCCGAGATGTAGTAGAGAAGAAGCTGACCTATTACACATGTTTTGGTCATGCCCCAAGCTTGGAGGGTTATGGGAGGATGTGGATAAATTGGTCGGAGAGGTGTTTAATGTACATTTGGACATGAAACCAAAAACGTGTATCCTGGGATATCTGGGGGATTGTGGGATTAATGCATCAATTCAATTGGGAATAGGCAAAATTTTGTATCATACAAGAAAGTGTATTGCCAGGCAATGGCTCTCGTGGAGTCCGCCTGGGATTGAACAGATAATTAGAGACTTGAATAACACCATTCTAATGGAGAAAAATATATATATTAAGAGAGGTGCTGTTAAGAAATTTGGGGAACAATGGGGAAAATGGATCAAATGTACCCGGAGATGTGATATTTAATACTTTTATGTTAGAGTAGGATATAGAAGGGCATAGGAATTATATAATCTGAAGAATGAATGTATTAGTGAATATTGCAGAAACAAACACATAGGAAAAAAAGACATACCAGACAAGGGGAGAGGGTTTTTTTGGGGGGAAGAGTTTAATTGGGGGGTGGAAGGAAAGGTTTTGTTAATTGGTTTACAATAAAATTTTAAGGTTATATCATAATACAATATAGGTATGATTATAATAATATCTTCAAAATGGATGGATTTACAGTGATATGTAAAACAAGAATGCAATATGTATTGCTGGGAAATTGTGATTGTCATAATAAAAATGTTTTTGATTAAAAAAAAGCTTTGAAACGCTGTAGTACGTAAACACTGAATATATGAAATTGGAACAGACATCCATGGATCTCGGTCCGATCACAGACCGCAGTCCAGAGACCTGCTGTGGATCTCCCGACCCAAGCATGACAGCCTCATGGGAATATATGAAACTGTCACACTTTGGTCAGGGGAAATGTGACCAGATGGTGCATTTTGGTCCCTGATTAGTCCGAGATCCATGGACATCTGCATGGGCACTTACTTGGGCACACAAAATAGTATTGTTTAATTGGATTTAGCCTTATAAATTGATCATATCCACAATGCATTAGAGTATGTTCAGACTTGCAAAACTCGATGAGAATTGAACTATAGGTTCTGCGCCTAAATCCTCATTAATTCTGTTAACATTCCACATCCAATGCAAGAGAATGTGGTTCCACAGATGAGTCCTATTGAATTACAATGAGACTACTTTTGGGGAAGATCCAATGGCAGAATCCAGTTTGAATTCTACATTTTTGCGATGAATTCTATGAAAAGCATACCCTTACCATAGAATTTCTGTGACTCATTTACTTATTTGCTGCTTTGTCACACGGACAGTGGAGCACACTTACTACAGTCTTTGTACCTCTTTTCAGGCTTACTTTGCATCAAAATTATGGTACATTTGTTTGTTTTTTTAATGGCTTGCACGAAAATAAATGAGAAATGACTGTGAGCACAGCTTTCGACACTTTTGCACTTTTACCTTGCAAAATGATCACGGATAAATTTGCCAAATTTATTATTGCTGTGCTGCAGTTTTTTATGTTAATTAAGTCTACAGCAAGCCAGCTAAGAGCTGGCCCAAGTAATATTGTCTAACGTGTATGCTTGGGAATATTCTATATTCTTGGAAATTCAGGAATCATTTCTACTTTCTACAGAAATGCTTGGTCAGAAGACCAATTTATCACTAACATTAACACTTCTTTCCTTTCATTTTCATTGCATTGTTGGCAGTACAATTTCTCCAGACAACGGCTGTATTCAAGGGAAATGAAATAAAAGTATAAATCATGTTCTCCAATTACTGTTGAGATTTCCCAGATCTGGTTTTAGCCCTTTCATTGACTAAAGCATAAATATGCAACGTGGAAACTCTTCAACACCATAAACGCACATCTGACAGCATATTCTGTGAAATGAAGCAAAATCATCTGGGATAAACATACCCTGTTTACTTGATTTTTGGTTTCATGTGTCCAGCAATGAACTGGTTAAGGAAATCAGCGGGGCAGGCCAAGAAACGTAATATGGCTTTAATCTTTCTGTTACATCTCATGCCATATGGGGAGGGGGATTTTTTATGTTTCCCATAAGCAGACACACAAAAAGCCTTTTAAGGAAAGCTGTAAGTGTGTTTAATAAGCAATGGAAAGAGATACCTGATTTGTCAGATGAATTACTTAGTGAAACGTGAGCTAGTAAAATAGATTGCACAAAGCAAAACCCTATCGAAAACCAAAACACACAATGACACGCTCACGCACCATACACCAGATTTGTGTGTTTATATGTACACACTCTGCAGTCTGCAGCAAGTAATGGAAGATACACACATGGCTCCAGGTGCTGAACGACTGCCAGAACCGTTTCCTGCTTCACCAGGATTCAGCAAGTGTTCACCTGTTTAAACTGTTTTCTATAAAAAGAAAAGAAAAAAACGTAATAAAATGTTCCCTTTGAAAATGAAAAAACGAAAAATTGTATATAAATTATTAGATTTTTCAGTTCAGTCAGCAGTTAAAACGCATGTAAACCTTTCTACATCAGGACTTCGTACAGTATGTGCATCTTTGGACACTAGATACAATCCATATAAAATATTTACTGACTTTGAAAACTACATTGCAGAACTTGATCTTGACTGATTATACTCCAGAGCTGCATTCACAATTCTGCTGGTTGACGGAAACATAATGCTTTTTTATAATATGCTCTGGTGTATTTTATACCTTTCAAATACTCCACATTTCAGACCCACTAAATGTTATGCATAGCCCCTAGGATAAGACCCCTGTTCTGAATGCTTAGCATTTCTGTATTCTTCGCCATCATCACCTGTACACCGGCACATGTAACAACAACTGCAAAAACTTCGTCCATGCTAATCCAAGGAAGCATTCCACATATTTGTTTACATAGCAAGGATTAACCCGGGGCCTGTGCCAAGTGCTGTATTCCCGTTATAATAACACTAGGATTGTATTCTAAGCTTCTATGTAAACCAAATCTTATTTTCTTTATTCACCACCTTATAACAAGCAGTTGCAGCAAACAATCATTGGTATGATTTATCTCATGATACCTATCTCAGGTGATGTGATGTTTTGGGAGGACATGCCTCCTTCCTCATATCTGCTAATGAACCACTTTATAGAAACAAGTTACTATAGATACAATCAATAATCATAAAGTTACATAATTATTTATCAAAACACCTTAAATATAGATAGACATTTACAGTTTCAGCAATATAGAGAGTGATCATAAAAATACGCTAAAATTACAACACTCATTTGAACATTTAATTTGCATTGTCTCCAGTTGGACTGTCCAATAAACTTTGCATAATAACAACCTCTTCTATTTATCTGTCTCATCCTGGAAGATATCAGCTTCTTCTAATACCTGCCAACACAGCTCAATTGTATAATGCTGGAACTCATAAAAGTGTTGGGCCACAGATATAGCGCCAAAATTTGCATTTGGTCCTAGACATTGGACCTAGATGAGCTTTAGGAATTGGTGCTCCTTGTGGTCAATAGAGCCTAATAGTAGATTTGTGTTCATTCATCCTCACTTTAATCAGCCTAGAAGTCTGGCCAACATAGATATGTCCGCATGAATATTTCAAAAGATGTAAAAAAATGCATAAAAAAAACCCCAGACACTGTAATTTTATTTCCTTTCTTTGGCTGACATTTCACATTGCCCTTTACAATGGAATGACAATTCTGGCAACTTAAGAATTGAAAAAGATGCCACTCTTGACACAGGGGTATTTGTGAGTCATGTGAGCTTTGACTTACACCTTCCTCTTACTCCCCCCCTTTCTGTTTCCCCCTCAGACTAACGAATAACCACACCATACACTTGAGTTGGATGAAATTGGCCACAGCAGCCTTTTATTAACAATTATTAACAAACAATATAAAAAAACAACCTCCTAGAGGAGTGGTGCTCGAAGCCACCTTGGCCCCAGGTCGTATTTTACCTCTAGACACTATGCACCAGCTCAGAAGCACCTATTAACTAACTTTGCCAATGAACATAACCATTAGCCACGGGCCCTTTAATCCCTTCACAGGGATTATTTAAACACCCGTCCCCAATTAATTCCACCTAGGGGGAGTCCAGAACCTCGTGAGATCCCCCCACCGATCCCCCATTAACCAACTCCACCAACTTCGAGCACCTCCCCACATGCCATACTGATATGACATATTTAATGTGACAATATGTAACCAATCCCACAAGTATAAGCCTACAATAACCCCATAACTATCATCCCCAAAACAATATCAGTGACACATAATATATATAGGGAGGAGAGTAGAAGATTCTAACACTTGCACCTAAAATGGTTGCCACCAGGCAAATGGCCGTCCCTTATATACTCTCCCCTCCTACCTCTGACCCCTCCTCTCTCCTGTCCTATCCCATCCCTACCTTTCTTTATTAACCCTAACATTCACAAGAACTATCTAGCACCCTCTATTCCTGCTTTAACCCTGTCATGTTGGCCTCCCTTTAAAGCTATGGGCCCTGTACGGCCTCTCTTTCTCACTGCCAGTTTGTTGAGATAATTGTTGACTTCTAATTTCATTTCCAACCAGCTCAGAAGCAATAGATCTCCCTCTGAGATATTAAAAAATGGATTCAGCTTCAAACAGGATACCAAATTTGGGATCCTTTCTAAAGATCCACCAATACTTGCATATCACGCTTAGGATATGTGTCAGAATCGTAATATGCACGACCCAAATCCCAATGTCAGTCTCTCTCTCTCTGTGTTTCACCTACTGCTTAAAGTTAACCTGACACCTGATCCTTGCTGCCCAATCTGTAGACATGTATTAGGCAATGGTTGTATGATCTCTGCCAGCTATGTTTGACTCTGCTGCGGCATTTCAAAGAAAAAACGTGCTTTAATAGCCACTGATGATTGAGACTGTGCTGTAGACTAGACAGGCAGGCAGGTCCCTGGGGACTTCTCCTTGCCCATTGCTCTGGATTGACAGGTACATGCCGAGACCTGTCAATATACGACAGTGGGTGGGGAGAAGCTGCTGGGGACCTGCCTGTCAGTCTAGTCTACAGCACAGTCTCAGTCCCCAGCAGCTTTTAAACTATGTTTTTCTTTGAAACGCCGCAGCAATTCAGATTCGAACATATCTGGCTAAATTCATACAGACAGTGCCTGATACATGTTATCCGTGGATTGGGCAGCATGGATCAGGTGTCATGTTCTCTTCAACACAAAGTAAGAAATAATATTACAAATTATTTTAAAAACTAAACAACTATGTAGAATAGATGTCACTCCATTCAAATATTATTCTAAGCAACATTCTGCAATTAACTAGAAGAGAATCCCATCAGATAGTAGGCTAAAAACCTACTGGTGTGCGGTAAACATCAGAAGAGAAGCCAAGTCTTTCCAGGCACAAATTTGATATACGCTAGACAAAAAGAATAGCAAAGAGTGTTGTGCATTTCACTGCCAAGTCAGGCACAACATGCTATGAGAGCCTTGATAAGCATTTGTTGGATTAAACCTAAAATACCACTTTGCTTGTCACGCACAGTTATAGGAAAAATAAGTGAATGCAATGGACGTCAGACATGTTCAAGCCTGACAACTGGGACGCTTAAGCAGGAAACGTATTGCTTATTTCTGAATATTTTTCTAAAACTTATATTTCAGGTACTGATTACTCCAGCATAGAGCAGAAATGCATGAAAGCAGAAATCAAACGACAGATTGTGATTGTTAATATTTACAGTTTACATCTTACATGGCTTGTTCTTTATATATTGTTGGAATATGTTTGGTGCAACAACGCCATTCCTGTCTATGAGTGTTTAGTTGCTAGATTTGTATGCTGTTTATAAAGGTAGAACAAAAATAAAAAAAACTCCCAGAGGCTCACACAGGTAGAGCATGTGATTGTTTTCCTGTGTCTGTGTATGAAAGAAGCAACCTGCTGTAGATGCTGCACAGATAGAGACACACAAATGATTTATTCCTGATCTATTAAGTTTATCATATATTGTTCCTGATTGTTTCTGAATAAAGAAGCTCTGTTGTCACATGCTTGGAGAGTATCGTGAGTAATCCGCTGCCAACAGGTTATGGGCACAGAGTGACACAAAACCCCAGAGTAACACAGCAACAGAAGCCCAAAGCAAAAGCAGCTCAGAGCAACAGAGAAGATGTCCATTAGCAGCAATCCTGTCAAGTTCTTAGTGCCAAGCCTTACTAACCAGAACTGCCAATCCTGGAAATTCAAGGTGAAGATGCTGCTCATAAGAGAAGGTACATGGAAATATACTGAGGAACAAGTGCCTCATCCATTACCAGATGATTGGCTAGAGAAGGATCAGAAAGCACAAGGCACGATCTCCCTCAGTGTAGATGATAATCAGATTGTGCATATATGCAAGTTTTCAACTGCAAAGGAGATGTAGGATGAGTTACAGAAAGTGCATGAAAGATCAAATCTCAGCAATAAGCTTTATCTCATGAGAAAGCTGTATCAGTCTAAGCTAAGTGATGGACAGAATATGCAGGACTATATAAGAAACCCCCTAAAGATTGTGGAGCGTCTCAGGGGTATTGGAGAAGAAATTAAAGATTTTCATGTTGCTGCATTTCTATTAAGTGGTCTGCCAGAGAGTTATCACACACTCGTGACTGCACTAGATGCACGTCCAGATGATGAGCTGATACTACAGTATGTTAAAGGCAAACTTGTGGATAAATTCAAGAAAAACATAGCATGTAAGCAGCAGTAATGAATCCAGAGCAGAAACAGCATTAAAGACACAGGATTTCCCTAAATATAAGAGCAATCTAAGAGAAACTTGTGAATGTTTTGTCTGTACAAAGCCCGGCCACCTTAAAGCAGACTGCAGAATTTGGAAAGCAAGAATGAGCCAGCTTAAAAAGCAGAACAATCATCAAAGGGTTAAACAGCTGTAAAGGAGGATTCTCAATGTGTTGAAACTGCATTTAATGCCAGTACAGGCCCATCTGCAA